>LOEQ01005792.1:0-10194 GCA_001685075.1 Bramus lutescens | reverse complement strand
TGGCTGTGTGGGAGCCTAGTCTGTTTGAATGCTCACCTTCCTAGACCTCGATGGTTCGGGAAGATCCTTGGACTTCCCACCGGGCAGGGAACCCTGACTACTCTTTGGACTGGAAAGGGAGAGGGAGGGGGCAGGGGGTAGGGGGAGGAAAATGGGAGGAGGAGAGGAGGTGGAAAATTTTAATAATAATAAAAAAACATGCTGAAAAAATACAATCAATATATATACTTTAGTGAAAAAGCTATTAAATAGGTATATATGTGTGGTAAAAATAAAATATCAATAGATAACAATGTAAACTTTTATACACAATGATATAAAGATTATTAATTACTATATTTTAATTTTAATATACATTTACTGAGATATTTATTATGTGACATGTTAAAATACATCTTACGTGTGTATTTCTAAAAAGTAACAAATAGTTGAGTGATGTCAGAAACTTGGACATGTGATATCTCAATCTTGTTTCCTCTCATAAAGAAAAACTTGGCAGCTATGCATGAATGAAAATAACTCTGGAGACATGCCATCCTCTTAAGAACATGGTTTAGCACAGTGGAAGAAAGAGAAATGGCCATTCAACTAAAGGTTTGAAGAACAACTTCATTATGCCTACATCACTCTAACCTTTGACCCAAAGTTGCACAGTGCAAGGATGAAACTCCCTAGATAATTGCTACTCTCTAGAGTTTAAAGGAGAGCAAAGAGTACACCTGATTGTCTTGAAATTTGTGTCATTACTCCAATGACCGGTATGAGCCTAACCGAGGCTGATACACGGAGACAATTGCTCCGCTGCATGGGCTGAAGTAAGACAAGGAGAATAACAGTGTAAACTCTAGGTATAAATCACAGAGCAGGAGTCAACACTGAACCCAAAGCCTTGCTTTTCAATAGCAGTTGTTTCTTTTGATGAAGATTCCAAGAAGCTACTATACATTCCTACATAGTTCATGTAAGAATCCTAAAATATTCATCACTATAGACTCCAATAACATCACCAAAAAGAAGGGAAAAGGTAGCTTAGGAACAGTGGACCTAGTGTCTTCTACACATAAACTCTTTTAAGTATCCGTCTTCATAGTTTCTGGTTCCCTAAACCTTAATGCAGTGTAGTCCAGCCTCTAATCCCTGAGGTTGCTTTGGAAATGCTGCCTAACGATGAAACACAGACACTAGGATCAATTCTACAAACATGTCTGACTTCTAGACCATGGGCTGTGGCTCCTTACTAAGAAGTATAGATAATAGATGTGCTAGTATCCAAGTAGGTGAAGTGTGTGAAGATGATGGAGGAGACCATAAATACTAGCATAAGCATCCTGCCCCACCCACCTATGTGCCCAGTTTCACAATCAAACTTGCACTCAAAACTAAGCCTGTCTATACTACAAAGCTATGTAGCGTCATCTTAACTACAACTGTGCGTATAAACATGACTGATCTAACCTCTTGCTAGATCATAGATGCTCAGTAGACCCTTTAAGGTTATCAGACTGTAGCCTTCATTGCAAATAAAATTTCATAGTTGTTATTAGTCTGTGATTCTTGTACTGGTCCTTGTAAATGAGGGTGAGTGACCTGGATTCTTTAAGTTGGTGCTATGTACTTGATAGAAAATGGTCTTATCAAACTAACTTTATAAAAAAAAAAGTAGTCTCTGGCCCTCACTGCTCCTTGCCATAGTCTGATTTACTCAACCCAAATGTACTGCAAGAACAAAGGAACACTTAGCACTACCACCTACTTCTCAGTCTCTTGCTACCAATGAGTGTGCTGTTACACACAGAACAGAGTCTGCTGCCTAAGACATTTCTGTCATATGACACTCATTACCTCAGCGAGAAGCCACAGTATGCATCCAGTGCTACTACATGCCGGACTCTTATGAAAGTGACAACTTTGACTTAACTTATCAGTGCAGGAATTTTGGGGAAAGTGACTACATCTTGAAATATATATTTATTGTTGCAGGTATTTGTTGTAGAATGTGCTCACATATAACAATCTATTAACAACCAAAAAGTAAGAAAAATATAAATGATCACAGAACTTTCTAAAGAAATAATGAGGAAAAAATATGAATATCTACAAATTGCCAAATGAGAGTTTAATGCTGTAGTTGTAAGAAAACTCAATGAACTACAAACTATAAAGGAAGACATGAACAATTTAACAAGGTGAGAAATTCTACAAAGAGCTGAATGCCTAAAGAAAACCAAATATACTTTTTTGAATCTGAAATGTATCTTTGAAATAAACATGAGGATCTTCCAGAACAAAGAGGTTGAAATACATAAGACTAAAACGCAAGTGTGAGGACAGTCATTTGAATTCAACCAGTGAGGGCAGAACAAAGGAAAAACAAAGTCAGAAAGGAAACAGAAACTGCTGAGACCCTTCAAATAACTGTCAAGTAAAGAATTTTAGATTAAAAATATGGAAGACAAGGTAAATAAAAGAGACAATTCCATGGAAACTGTACACACCATGGAGAAATCACTAGAGTGCTCACCCAGCAGAAGAGACAAATACTTTTACATAAGTAGGGTCCATAGACTCTGTAATTATGACTTCACTTCAGATTGTGACAAGTGGTCATTTGTGTCACCTTTCTGTTTTTTCTTGGTTTAGTCAGTAGGAGTTTTATACATTCGCATTTTGAGTTCTCTTTAACTTACTTAGTTTTTTTAAATTTTCAAATACATGTATTTCCATTTTATTTATTCTGCTTAAGCAACCACCTCCCAGAACTTTCAAAAGTTGTAATCACAGATAGTTTATTTTATATTTTAAACATATATTCATTGATCATCATGTTTCTTTCACAGTTAAACTTTTTTCAATGCATCCCATGCATTTTAAAATCATATAATCAATTATAATATTTTTCAATTTATATGGGGACTTCTTTTTTATACTTTTTGTTAATACTGTCCAGTATCCAATTTTCTTTTATTATTGATTGCTAATTTAATGCAATTGTGGCTATATAATTTTAGTTGTGTAATTTTATTTTAAAATTATTAAATAGTTAATTTGACCTTGATACGTTTGATCAAATGTTGATGCAATCTTGTAAATAATGTTGCTTTTGGTGGTATTAGATGGAGTTTTATCTTAATTCCACTTATCAAATTGACTGCATTCTTTCTGATTTCTGTCTCCTGTAACTATCATAGAGGGAAGAATGCAGAAGTGAAGTGTTGGATTTGTTGCCAATAACTTCCATTTATTGAGACAATTATTTAATTTTATTGCTCAGGTACAGTGTCACTAAAATACTTCATTCATAGTCTTTTGGAAGGGAAAATGTATTACCTAGAGTACACTGAGAGTGCTTATCGCCCTTAGGACTTGACTGCATAACATCAGTCCATTTCCAAAGTCAGCATCATTTGCCAGCCACCAATTCAGAATATTTTACATAGATTATTCTCGCATATCCAATTTATACTAAGATTTTCTGATCATGCTCATGATATTTAATTCATATATATTACACTACATTTTTATGCTAGGAAACCAGCAAATGTTGAGAAAACCTAATATGTATCTATTATTATAATATTAAATGATTTTACCACTATGAGCTATGATCTGTAATATCCTGTTTACTTGGTATTCCATAATGGGGCATTATAGAGATTGAAAATGTCAACATCTTTGCACACTTACAGTCCTGGAGTATGGGGACATGAAATCAAAGAACCAGCAGATCACAGTCTTCTTTAGCGTCTTCTGGAGTCTTCTGCAGCCTTGTGCCCACTGCAACATCATTAAATAGTACTCCTCTGAGCATATGCATCCCCAGTGTTTCCTCGAGTAAGAAAATACCATCTGAATTTTATTAGTACAACTGTCTAATTAGGCTAATGTGACAGGGGAAGACAGTGCCAAAGTTCCTCCCCATAAGAATAATAATGGGTATATTCTTGCTAAGGCCAGTTTAGATTTAAGTCAAATTTGATCTCTTTAGTGGAGAATACACAGGACAACTATCCAACTTTATTCTAGGTACCCAAGATCAAAATGCCCCAGCTAACTTAGCTTCTGAAAACCCTTGTTTATGCAAACCTCCCCCTCCAATTATCTCATTATCTTAACTTTGGTTAAACTGCTAGCTTGCTCAATTCTACCCCTGCAGCTGCTGAGTAAGATGCAAGGATATGTTATTTTGCCTTTAAAAGTGCTTTGCTCTAAATGTTGAATCCTACACTTGAATCCCAAATACCTGACTGTAGTCTCTGCTGACGGGAATGAAGAGTTGCAAATGCATCAGAACTGTTTCTGGGGGATCATTCCTGCGGGCTGTCAATAACACTGAAGTTAGCTTTGAGTCACTTCGTAAATTAATTTTATAGTGATATTTTATTTTTGTTTTAATAAATAAAGCTTTACCCCAAACCCAGAAAATCAAAGCAGCTATACCACTAGAGGAATTTTACCTCTACCAAGGCTGGCTGACAGCTGACTAAGCCTACTAGGCAGCCAGAGCCTCTCTCTCCTCCCAGTTTATATTCCCTCTTGTGCTGAGATTAAAGGCGTGACTCTCTAGTACTGGAATTAAAGGTGAGGCACCAACACCTGGATTTGTTTCCACGTAAACCTCGGGTAGCCCAGGATGGCCTTGAGCTCACAGAGATCTCTGCCTCTGCCTCCAAAATCCTGGGATTAAAGGTAGGTGCCACCACTGCCTGACCTTTAATGGCTTAGCTTTGCCCTTCTGATATCCAGGCAAGCTTTATTTATTAAATATGAATAAAATATCAACTATGTAATTGTCTCTTTTTTATCTCTGAGACTGTGATATAGTGACATAATCTTTTTGTCCATTTACCCACTCTAAACTTTCCATATTATCCTCTTAAACATGACTGCTTAAGCCTGGTTTGAACTGATGTTATGAGGATAACAATAATCACGCCAAAGTTGACAAGGAAGGACTACAACACTTCACCCATTCTAAATGGACTGCAATAGTAAGGAGTGCTGAATTGGGAGAAACAGCTTCTCCCAGGGAAAAGCACGCCAATTCATTTTCCAGTATGCAATGGTCTTCCCTGAGAACATGAATGCAAGGAACAGAATTTGCTTATTTTACAGACTCTCACTCCAAATACACTTTCTATAGTGGGAAGTTTAAGGTTTGCACACATTAATTTTTGGAGATAAAACTGAGTAAAATGCAGCCCCCAAACCACAGTAATCACTGGCATCTTTTGTAATGGGTTTTAAATTTCCAAAATATTTTGATAATTTGACTCATAATTATGTATGCTTTCTTTTGCTAAGTAGGAAAAATTTTGAATCCATGCATCCATGTTTGAGGCTTCTGAGTTAGTTTATTTACATTGCATTTATGTTTACTGCATTTAGAAGTCTAGAAACAGCTCAGTCTGGGGATGTATTTGCCAATTTAAGGTGTTTTTCAATTTCTGGAGTATATGAATGGAATTGTGTGATTGCTTGGTAACCTTTCCAATTATGTACCTTTTATAATTTTCATGTTCAATGCACAATTTCATAGTTTTTAAAACAAGATATTCACATAGAGAATATGATGATAATTTGTCATACTGTAAATTTGTTCCTTTGTCGGGGTCCATCCCCAACATAAATTATCTCTGCAGACCAGAGGGGAGGTGTGGGAATAAAGATACAACCCATAAGGCTTTATCAGGAGGAAGATTCTCAGGGATCCCTCATGAAATCCTTTGAGTTCACATCCTGAAAAATTCTCCCGCATTTATTCTCCAAAGAGCTTTTATACCAAAACGTAAACTGAGGGGGAAATTCATTAGCATTCTGTTTCCTAGGTAACTAGGAGAATGACTCTGGCCACATCCACACTTTGTCCATAACTTTCTATGCCCACTTTACCAGGTCTTCCTATCTTCCTGCTCTGTATGCCAGCTCTGTCATGTAGGCCGAATTAACAGCTCTGTTGCAGGCCTCCTCCAAATTACAAAGAAGGAGAAAAATGATGTTAGCATAACCTGATCCTTTGTATAGGATGGCAACATCATGTCAGGAGCAAACTGGCCTGAAAGTCTGGCCACTATTCAATGTAGAGACATGGGCCTGTATGATATAAGGCCCTACATTCCTTGGTATAAGGGATGGGATTTTTGTTTTCTCTTTGTATTTTCATATGTCTTCAAGACTGAATTTAGATTAATTTAGGTGAAATCTTTTCACTGTCAAATATTCACACCAAACACAACTTCATCAACAGAATAGGTAATTTCCAAAAAAGTCCATCGATATTCAGAGTTCTCTTTAAAGCAAGTTATAATAAAATCACTGAATAATGAATTTCAGTAATGAATTTTCTTTTTTCTATATCTTCAGAAGAGACATATTGAGAATGTTTAAAATATATTAATTTTTTTTCAGTATGTGTCATCATAAATATTCATTATAAGTATTCACATTTAATAGTTATATTATATCTCATTCTAAATTATTACTGATACTGATATTGCCTTTTAAATAAATTATTTTTATCACATCATATAGTAAACATAACACAGTATATATTAATAGCACAGTCACTTATTTTAATATTTTTAGAAAACATAATTTGTGAAGGTTTTATAACTGATATGAAATAATAAGAATGAGATTTGTTGAGTTACTGAATTTGTTTTGTATATAAATTATTATTTTAAAGGAAGGATTATATTAGGGGATTTTAAGTATCAGACTCTACATTCAGTGTTTCACAATTATACTGATTAAATATTTTAAATGCAATTAGCAAGTATTTACATATTAATGCACATTAATTTATCATATAAATAGTGGCAGGGAACTATACTAAAACTGTGGTAATATCCATCCTTAATGGAATCATTTCAATAATCGATTCTTTATTCTTGCTTTTTATTCACCAAATATTATTTATGTTTGTTGTTTATTGTTTCAGGGAAGCAATGTGAAAGATCTAAAAGTTGAACAGACTTTATTATAGCTGATAAATACTAGTAGATTCCATCACAGATAGGGGAGATATCTAATGCTTATAGACAGTAAATTATTTGCAACTTCTGGATAGAAACTTTAGCATAAAAATTTTCCCATTGATAGCATAACAGAAAGTCCTTTGATCAGAGTGTAGATTTGACTTGTAGCAATGCTTGACAGCAGCCAACTGTGATAGTCATGCCTTCATAGGGGAGTTGTATTATAATACTGATAGATAGAAGGCAATCTATACTTCATGTGACTCACATCTGAAAAATAACCTTGTAAAATCAGTAGAAAGAATTGTATAAACCAGTAGAAATTTATCATCCCAGGGGAAAACAAAGATAAGTAGTCATTTGCAAATTCTGTCGGTGTCTACACACACACACTAAACATTCTTTGAAAATACTTTTAAAGTTTTATTGAATGATTTAGCTTCTTGAACCTTTGTACTTTGTCATATATTCGGATATTGCTCTGCTATCAGAGGAAAAGGTTTTCAAACATTCCCTCCCATTCTTTAGGTTGTCTCTTAATTGTGTCCTTTCTTTCTTTGCAGTGCAGGAGCTACACAGTTGAACATAAACAGCCTCTTCAATTTCACTTTGTGGACTGAGAAACCTACTCAGTATTTCTTCCTATACTAATGGCTAAATGTATTTCCATGGGCTCCTTTGAAACACTGTTGTAGGTTCAGGGATCTCACCCATTCCAAGTTGATTTTGTACATTGAAAAGAGTAATCTCAGGTGGCATTATTCTACATACATATATCTAGTTTTACCAAATCATTCGTTGAATAGATCCCTACTCTTTTATTAACAGTATAAAAATCCTAAGAGAATATTTTACACTAAATTTTTGAAAATGTCTTTGAATATAACATTTATAATGTTAGAGATGAATCTAATATTTCAAGTGGCCTATGGCATCACTTTATATATAATTCATTACATTAGGGCAAGTTTCCCAGTTGTTAAGGTCAAATACTTTTGTTCACATACATTCACTGAAAAAAAAAAACCCCTATCTATGATCCAAGAAACCCATCTCAAATCTTGAGAATATTTCTATTAACATTAGCGATCTTCATAAACCATTTACTCTTTCAAAATCATTTTTCCTAGCCACAAAATATGGTCATTACTCAAAGTCTCCAACCTGCATCCTGCAACAAATGATTCAGTTAATAACTTACGAATCTACGTAACTTTAAAGTCATTAGCAAAACAGTGTGGGAAGGCCTTGCTGATTATTCTAGTTGCAGTCTATCATGGCCTGGTAGCATTCTTCAAAAGCTCAGCAACATGAAGTCTCCCTCCCTCCCCAACAAAACTTCCTGCCTCTACCTTCCCTTATCTGGAGAATGTCCCTGGGCACAGTGGACTGACCTTATCTGAGAGCTGTTTCTAAGCCAGATGCCCAATTTATCTTCAGCATGACACTTGGTACAGATTTCTTCTAATAATTGTTCTAGGTGCTCTGGGATAGGACCATATTGATACATATAAAACCTCATGATAGATGCTTACCACTTAATGCAAATTAGGGTTTGCCCCCAGGTTCCCAAACGTATATATTCCAAACAGTGTGGAATAAAGTTCAGTTTATATACCAAAGTCTGTCACCTGGAGAGCTTTCTCCGACATACCCACAACCATCCTTTCCTTATTCCCTGCTTCTGCTTCCTACACATTTGTGGACCAATGTAGCCAATGGTCTTGAGAAGGAAGCAGACTCACAAAACAGTAAAAATGTATTTTATAATTTATCTATGAAAGCAAAATGTGAGCAAATGCACTATGAGACTTGAATTCAAGCAGTTATAATATTTAAAAGTAACAAAACAAGTAAAAAAACACAAAATGTTTAGATTCTTAAACTTATTTCCAAAGACTAAAATGTGGACCACTAGGCTCTACTATACTATTGAATATATTAAACAGCAGTAAGGCAAAGAATTCAGCAAGTTGTATTAGCATGAATGTTAATGTTGAAAATATGCACAGTAGAGAGAACCGTAATGTCATAAGTAATAGTGTTAGGAAATATCTTGACATAATCTTTGGAGCAGAAATTATAAGACACACCTGCTTCTTCATGTACAGCATATTCTTTTTTGAAATATTACAAAGTACATCCTGAACGAAGCCGCTTCCTTGAGTCATCATTATTATTTGTCTCTGAAACAGAACGTTTTTGTTAATTCAACACTCAGCAATCCTGGGAACATATTGATCTGTAATCAAGTGCTGAGACAGCTATTTGGCTTTAGCTATGTATTTACCAAACTGCAAACACAGCATTAAAACAAGCATATATAAAACTGTTTTCTACTACACACAAAAACTCATTGCGAGCACTTTATCTAAGTGACAATTTTATCTGCAGCTTTCTTTTTCCAATTTGTTCAGTAAAAAAAATGTATATGTTAGCCACTATAAAAGTAACAGCACAACAAAACTTTCCCAAACACAAAATTAATTACTTTTGTGTTTCCTTGTTTATAATAAAGACTTTGATAAGATACAAAAGCATGGAAAGCATTCTGTTAGCACCCAACTCATTTATAGAGAGGCAATGTTTATAGTATTTAATTTCTTAGGAATTCTTAAAAATGCTGTGGTGACTCATGGATTTTTTGGTTTAATAGCAAGTATAGAAATAAAAAGTGTTGAATTAAAATACCTAATAATGTAGTGTATTTGATATACAAAGCCATCTAGTCAATATTTTAATGTGGTAAAAATTAATAAAATTTCTGTCACTGATGAACACACATATGACCCTAAGGACATTATTTAGGAGTGTGGCATTAATATCTAGGGTATTAAGAGATTTAATGCTACTGACTTCAATCTCAATGGCATCTGTGTGAAGAAAAAGAAATGACATTTTGAAAATACTGTTGAATCTCAGATGATGCCAGAAAACACAAACACCTGTCCTCATTAAAAAGCCAAATATAAATATAGGCAGAAGGATAATCAAATAGAGAGACAACATGAAAATAAACCTGTAAGTGTGTGATCAATTATTTTCTGACAAAGTTGTCATGGAAAGTACAGTATGCTCAAATAACAATAATAATAGAAAAAAATCAATATTCAAAAGAATGAAGTGTGAAGTTTTTCTTATGCTTAAACAAATACTGATCCATAACAGAATCCAGCCAAAACCTGAGGTTTACATATACATGGATATTTAAATATATATA
>LOEQ01005791.1:25078-80698 GCA_001685075.1 Bramus lutescens | reverse complement strand
GAGAGAGAGAGAGAGAGAGAGAGAGAGAGAGAGAAAGTAGGCAGAGTCAGAGAGGAGCAAATATAGTTGCTGAAGGAGACAGACACACCTGAAACTTACTGGTAGGCCACAGACTTGTGGTGATACACAGATTAATAGAAATAGGTTAATTTAAGATGTAAGAACTAACTAAAAATACACCTGTGACATTGGCCAAATGGTATTGTTAGTATAGTTTCTGTGTGATTATTCAAGTTTAGGCAGCCAAGAAACAAATAAACAGCTTCTTTTTGTACAAAATGGCACCCAACAAAATGGCATGGATCCACATAAGACCTAAAAGAACTTTAAAAAAGGGAGGGCTTCTAGACCACAAAACAGGAGCCAAGCACAGCTGCTTGGTAGTCTCATTTTTTTCTTTTCAGTTAGGCTCCATTAGCTGGTCACAAGCAGAGGCACAGCTGCTTTAAGAGCCAGCTTCCTAGTTCATACTGGTTGCATGAATGGCTCTGGTTCGCTCAGGAGGTCCAGTTACAGAGCACTTAAATGGGGTTTGTGAGCAAAATGCTACAAATTGCTTAGTGGCAACATAGACCCACTGTGTCCTTCGAGCTGGGACAGTAAACATGGCTTGCAGAGATGGTAAACATACCTATGCCATGTTGGATAAGGCAGAACCAACAAGCAGAGCTACAAAGTTGGTCTTAGCCATGCCTGCTTAACATTTTTTTAAAAAGGTACTCCTGGTCAAAAATTAATTACAAATATGCAATAAAGACAAATTCAGACAAAAATAAATCTCTAAATAGGTCACAGTGTGTTTATAAATGTATAAATGCTTGGGAAAGAGAGGAAAAAGAGTATAGACTATTAAGTACTATAAAAGAGTACAGACAGACATAGATTAAAGGGTTAAAGATAATAAAATATATATTAAAATACTTTGCATTGGTATGGATCTTGGTCTATTGATACAAATTTAAGGCTGATTTTGTTACACAGTGTACACATGTGTTTCTGCTCTTGTTTAAATTATTTTGTTTGTACAGCTCATTTAAAAATGTAACATATACTAAAAATTTATGAATTATTGGATAGTGATTTATAATAGTCAAACTTATAGTCATGTTAGTTAGGTTTTCTAGAGATGTAGAAAAATATTTCAGTTAAGTAGATAATCTTCAACACTTCAAAGACCTACAAAATGTGGCATTTAAAATCTTTTAAGAACTTAGACTTTTCTTAAGAGTGAGATGTATCTTCTCCTAGAAGCACCAATTACTTCAAAAAGGATGATGGGCATTGGAGAAACTTCTTATGGCGTTTGCTAGTCATTTGGGCAAGAAACTGTTCTTGCCTAGAGTGCTGGATTGGCATGGTGTATAAAGTAGGCCTACTGGACCCACAGAAAAATGACTGCTAAGCTTGTCAAAAGAATGTGAGGGAGCCTTTCTGGCTTCCTGTTTCTTAAAAGAATCTGCCAGACATTCTGCAGGACACAGAAGAAAGTGACCAACAAACTGTCAATATATGTGAAATAGTCTTTAAAATTTCCTGATTCATGGAAAATTCTACCAGGTATTATGGGCCTGTAGACTGAAAATGGATGCCCCAATGGTACAAAAGAACTTTGGGTGACTGTCCAGGCAGCGAGATGTCTCTGTCAATTCTAGAATTTTGAAGTTGTTTACAATGAACTTCCTGTTTGTTTAGGTAATATTATATCCTTCTGGGATCTTTGATAGAGTTGAAGAATAGGTAATTATAATTATAGTTTACCTTAGTTATAATAAAAGATAAATTAAATATGAAACTTTGGACACAAAGATAGTACAGATGATAGATTGTTTTCCTTAATTTGCCAAATATAAATGGACTAAATATTGTAACTGAAATTCTTGCTTGATACCTGATTTGTTATATGGAATTTTACTATGTTAAAGTTAAAACCTTTCTTTTTATTTAGACAGAAAAGGGGAGATGATGTGGGATGTCCTTCTATATATGGATTGCTTTTATTGAATAATGAATAAAGCTGTTTCAGCCAATGGCTTAGCAGAATGAAACCACTCAGGGAATCTGAACAGAGATTTATATAAAGAGTAGGCAGAATCAGAGAGATACCATGTAGCTGCCAAAGAAGAAGGACATGCTGGAACCTTACTGGTAGGCTACAACCTTGCAGCAATGCATAGATTAATAGAAATGGGTTAATTTAAGATTTAAGAGCTAGTAATAATATGCCTGAGACATCGGGCAAATAATATTGTAATTAATACAGCTTCTGTGTGATTATTCAGGTTTGAGTAGCTGGGAAACAAATGAGCAGCCTCAGTCTATACCACTATAAACAGAGTTTATAGCAGTTATATCATAGGGGAGAGTAGGGGAGCAACAGTTGGAATTGGGGGCATTTCAGGAGCAGTGTGGAAACCTAGTGCAGTGGGAACTTCCTGAAACTTCTATGAGGGTGACCCTAGTGAGGACTCCTAGTAATGCAGAATATGGTATTTAAACTGGCTCCCTTTTGTGGTGGGGCTGGGTTACACTCAGTTCAGTTGCTGGCTGAGGGAATCCCATGGAGATTATCTAAACCACCCAGATTGATGCTAGGACAGAAAGTGACTCTCTCAACTGATAGTGGAACCTCTTGGAGAGGACAATATCCACTTGGCAATGCTTAAATTCATACAACTTAGAGAGGTAGAACTGGAGCATGCATGGAGCCTCCTTTCTTTCTTTGGCATGGGAAAGTACTCTGCAGGCTATGGAAAAAGAAATCTGGATACCCACCCTGCCTCAAAACCCTTGACCTACATTCTGTCCTGTCTGCAAGATGTGCTGAGTCAATGGTGGCACAGGACTTGTGGGAATGGCCAACCAATGTCTGTTTTAACTTAAGGCCCATGCCATGGGTGGGAGAACATGCCCTGTACTACCTACCCAGATGGCCAGGAACTGGAGGCTTTTTGTACCTAGATTACAACAAACATGACTAGAAAAAAATAATGAAATGATTCCTAGTGATATTCTGCTATACTCATAGATTGGTGCCTAGTACAGTCATCATCAGAGAGTCATCCTCTGGCAGTAAATGTGAGTGGGTACAGAGACTCAGAGATAGTCTAAACTGGAAGTATCGATAAGGACCCTCCCCTAAGAGCTCTGGGAAACCCGTGGAAGGGGGGGAGAAAAGACTACAAGAGTGAGAGTTGCTGGAGGACACCAGAAGAACACAGCCCACCAAATCTACAAAGCAGGACTCATGAGGGCTCACAAAGACCTAAGCAGCAGTAGGCTTGGGGCCTGCATGGATCATGTATGTTATGGCTGTTAGCTTTGTGTCTCTGTGGAAATTCTAACAGTGGGAGACAGTGTGCCTCTGACTCTTTCCCCTGCTCTTGGGACTCTTTTCCTCCTATTGTGTCGCTTTGTCCAACCTTGATATTAGGATTTTAGCCTTGCCTTATTGTATCTTGTTTTGTCATGTGTGGTGATTGTCTTTTGGAGTCCTGCTCTTTTCTGAAGGTAAATGGAGGGGAGTGGAGTGGGGGGGAGGGGNGGAGGGGACAAAGGGGGTTGGGGAGATTAGAGAGAGGGGAAACTGTGATCGGAATGTATTGTGCGAGAAAAGAATCTATTTTCAATTTAAAAAGTCAAGAAATCTTATATAATACTTTATTTCTCTTAATATTTGGCTAATTTAAGGTTCTTAAAGAGCTTTATCTCTTTAGAGGTATTTTAAGATCTTTAAAGAACATTATCCATATATAGCTCAATGTAAATCAATGCTTAATATCAAGCTATATGCAGAAAGTATTTTAGTAAAACTCTTAAAATGGAAGAAACCCTAACATTACATTCCAAGTAACATGAGTGATTTATTTATTTTTATTTTCAGTAAATTTGGCTTTTTGTTTAAAATCATTGTGATAATTTTAAAATCTTTATGTCATACAGAAAACAACTTTCTACTTTACTTAATTCTTAATACTTCTTGCTGTTAATTTATATGTTAAATATGATCAGAAAATGAAAAGGGCTAAAAGATTTTAAGTATCACACTTCTCTTCCTTCTGAACTCTTTTTTGTCTCTTTCTTCTTTAATCTTTGTGAAAAATAAGTGCAGTTTGCATTTAATAGGTTCTGGGCTCTCTGGTGGTGGATGCTGCGTTTGACTGTCACAATGGTGCTATAACATGAGAGGTAAGCCCATGTTATAGATGTGAAGTTAAATCAAAAAGTTTAAAGTCTTATGTGCTATATTCCAGGGCTCCCCTGAACCAGTAGCATTACTATCACGAGGAGATTCTCCAAAAATGTACATCCTTAGGATCCATACATCAGAAACTTGGTACTAGGGCCAAGCAAACTGTTTCAAAAGCTGCAAGGGTCATTTTGATCTGTGCCTGAGGATATATACCTGAACATGAATATATAAATGTAAATGACGAAGCTTAATTTTATGAAGAAAGTCACAGATGTTAAGTGAAAAAGATTATTAAAGTATTAAAAAATACAAGATATAATTAACATAGCAACATAGCTTCATTTAAAACCTTATTTTTGAAATTAAATAAAAAACCCACAAGATTAGGAAATATGAATAAATGAGAAAAAATCATAATATGAAAAAGGATAGTGAAGAGTCCAATTTCCTTAGGGGTGTTAATGGATTTGTTAGATGGGATGGCCAAAGAAATAAATATGATGAGGGGCAAGAAAATGTATTTTTCTTCAAGAAGGTGTCTGAACTGGCCTTCTCCTGTAATCAGAATGGTGACTACCCTAATTGCCATCATAGAAACTTCATCCAGTAACTGATGGAAGCAGATGCAGAGATCCACAAACACTGGGCTGAGCTCCTGGAGTTCAGTTGAAGAGGAGGAGGAGGGATCATATGAGCAAAGGGATTAAGATCCTGATGGGAAAACCATAGACACAGCTGACCTGAATTAGTAGTAGCTCATGGACTTTGAACTGAGCTGGGAAGTCTGCACGTGACTGAACTAGGCCCTCTGAATAGGGGTGACAGTTGTGCGGCTTGATCTTTTTGTGGGACCCTGTCAGTGGGATTGATCCCTGGTACATGAACTGGCTTTTTGGAGCCCATTCCCTATGGTGGGATACCACGCTCAGTCTTGATACTTAGGGGAGGGTATTGATTGGTCCTGCCTCAGCTTGATATGCCAGCCTATGTTGATTCTGCCTGGGAAGCCTTACCCTCTGTGAGAAGTAGGCGGGAACAGGGTGACATGTAGCGAGGGGAAGGAAGAGACAGAAAGGGAAGAAGGGATGGAGGGGGAACTGTGGTTTGTATATAAAATGAATTAAAAATTAAAGAGAATGTATGCAATGCAATAGAAGAACGATGTAGCTAGGACACAGTGGCAGTTGAATGGTCTGTAGCAGACTTAATATTCCAAGCATTTGTCGTGGTGAGAGCAGAATATTCACAAACTAGTTTCCACTTGGGTGTTCTTTGAATCTCTCTCTGCTCTGGTCAAAGATGCCATTGCGAATAGAGGTTTGTCTCCACCCCCAAGTTCCCAAATAAACACTCAGAGGCTTAATATTAATTATAATTGTTTGACCAGTGGCTCAGGCATATTACTGACTAGCTCTCACAATTAAATTAACCTATTTTTACTAATCTGTGTTATCAGCAAGTAGCTTTGGCTTGCTTACTGGTAATATTCTGGTATCTTACTTCTAGGGCAGCTCCATGGTATCTCCCTGACTCTGCCTTCCTTTTCTCTGTATCTTTGTTTGGATTTCCTGCCTGGCTCTATTGTGCCTGGTCATTGGCCAAATCAGCTTTATTTACCAACCAATAAAAGCCACACATATTTGCAGCATCCAGAAGGACATCCCACATCATGTCATCACTTTTTGCATTTGTTAGAAGGAACCTTTGACTTGGCCTACCTCCTTCTGCTGTCTTCCCATCCTCAGCTGTGTTCACAGAAGCCTGAGTCATATCACCTGTGTGGCTGGGGGATTGGTGCTGAGGATAAACGCTCACTTCGAGGCTCTGTCTGGAAAAGTTGGTAACAACAGAGCAGTCCTATTAACATTCCTCATGGGAAAGCAAGAAAAGCCCACCATTAGCCAGAGCATTCCTTCCTTCTGCCCAGAACCACTTACAGAATCTCATCTTCCTTAAAGAAAAAGCAGTAGTCATAACAGTGACCTGTAGAGTCCTGACTTCATATATTGCCTCTCGTACCGTGTCCTCTTGACTTCACTCACGCTCACCTCCTGGCTGATGGTTCTGAAGGCTGTCTACTCCAGGGCATATTTTCTTGCTGGATGACCTCACTTAGGGGAGGGTCTGGATCTGACGTAGCTTATTGTAATGTTTCTCTTTTCACTTGTTCAGAAGCTTTATTTTCTCTGAGGCCCTGACTACTCTTCCAAAACTTTCAAACTCATATCTAAAACAATTTATATCCTTTGGCTCTACCTATGCATTTTAAATTTTTAAACATTTGCTACCATAAAAGTCTATGTTGCTTACCTTATTTTTTTCCTCTTCCACAGACTATGGATCCTCTGTGGTCCATTCTCAGAACAATCTTAGGGATTACCGACTGTTTGTTTGTGTTTGAGGTATCTGCTTCTTAAGTGATAATGATCCAACCAGACTAGAATGAAGTCTAGATACTTCCAGCCAGGGTCTCATAGTGTCGGTGATTAGGGAAGGATTTAGCAGAATCCTCTGTGTTTTCATTATTCTTGGGACCGTCTGTGATATGAGATAGGACTATTATTTTCTCTAGGGTAGAGTATGAACTAAGGAGAATGTTTGTGTTGAGAAGTTGAATGAACCTTAGGAAAATACAATGTCTCGGTGTGTCCTTTGAATTTAGTTTTATAATAAACCTTAAGACAGTCTCACTCTGTAGCTCTGATCAACCAGGGACTCAGCATATCACTTAGACTGGCTTCACATCCACAATAACCCCGCCCCTCCATCTCTTGCATGCTGGGTATGAAATATGCACCACCATGCTTGCCTCAATAATACATTTTCAATTTTAATACAGATATTGATAGTTTGGAAGAAGGGATTAAGATAAATGTCTTTATTTAACAAGCATATTCTCAGAAACAATAACGTTTTGATCCACTGAGGAAGGAGTTGATCCAGTGAGGAAACAAGGCATTGTGTTGTTTTGCTGACAACTAAAGCTGGGGGAAGAAGCGCAGCTAAGCAGCCAGAAACAAGAGCATGGTTGACTCTAAAAGTGTGTCTAGGCAGGATTTCATCCTGTGAATCCAACAGAAACTAAGGATTTGATTCACTCTCCGGGAAGATGGGAGTGATTGATTTTTTATTTCAAAGAAAGCAGCATTCTTTTTCATACAGCCAATATTTATTGAGCAAATGATCACATAACTTTGTCCCGCTTGTCAAACTGGTGTTCCATGGAAAGCTGTATCACAGGATGTTCAGAGTAACGCTGCCTGCAGTTTTCCCTGGTAAACCACTTTTAGGCAGCCTTGGCTTCTGAAATTGTAAATATCCCAGAACTTTTTGTTTCTAAAATGCAATGGTCATGGGCCACTTGTGTTATAAGATATGCAATGACTAATTTGAGAATGATATTCTCTGAAAGTGAGCTTAGGACACACTCTTATGTGATGTTAATATGAAATCTTCAAAAGTCATAGAAATATGTGTGTGTGTGTGTGTTTAAGGGTTTATACTATATTTGAAAGTTTTATTTCATTCTTTAGTTATTTGTTTCTCTGCGTATATATGTATGTGCAGATAAGTGCAGTGTTTCTGGATGCTAGAGATAATAGGTCCTTCTTCAAATGAGTTACCTAATATGGGTGCTCGGAACTGAACTCAGGTCCTCTGGAAGGGAATTATACATTCTTAACCACTAAGACATCTCTCCAGCCACTTAAAGATTTATTTATTTTATTGTATATGCATGGCTATTTCGCTTGAATAGGTATGTGCCTTTCATTTGGGCTGAAGTCTGCAGAGGGGATCTGATATCCTGAAACTATAGTTATGGTAGTTTTGAGCTGGGAACCGAATCTGGATTCTCTGCAAGAGTAACAAGTCTCTTAACTGCTGAGCCCTGGTTTACCTGATTTTAGAATAACAGATCATTTTGACTTTTGGATATTAATCTAGCAACCTTAAAACAATGATGACAGATTTAGGGTTGACCTAATTAGGACAATGTGTTACATGCGATGGGGGAATAGAGAAAGGACAGGCAGAGGTAGGCTTAAAGGAAAGCTGTGAATGCGTGGGGCACATCCTCTGCCGGCTACACACCAGCTGCTCAGAATCTCAGCACCTTTATTACTGAGGAGCTGACAGCTGAATGATCTTTGCAGGCCTCTCTGTCTCTGTAGAAGAGCAGCCAGGCTGCAGGCATCCGGGAAGAGGAAGCTGGGCTTGGTGGCGTCTTCCTATGTTGGTTTCATGTAAAGGTCTTTTGTTCAAAATAGCTCTTATTAAACCAAAGAAGACTTTGTCATCTCTCGGAGTCTGATAGGGGCAGGCTTTGCCATTCCCATGGGTCAGAGAAATTGATGTTATTGACCTGACCATGCACATCCCTGTCAACAATTCACATCCACTCAGGACTTCATTTACTTTCCACAAGTATGGCATGCCAGCTTTACAAAAATACATTGTTAGACATAAAGCAAACAAAACAGCCCATAAATCACAATCCCAGAGAACCTAGACAACAATGAGGACCCTAAGAGAGACATACAAGGATCTAATCTACARGYGAAGTAGAAAAAGACAAGATCTCCTGAGTAAATTGGGAGCATGGGGACCTTGGGGGAGGGTTGAAGGGCAGGGGAGAGGCAGGGAGGGGAGCAGAGAACAATGTAGAGCTCAATAAAAATCAATAAAATAAAAAATACATTGTGTAACATGGAGTTATTAAACTCTGTATCGGAGTAGGCACCAGATGGTGACTGGCAGAGATGAGACTTCACAGGAAGTGATGATCACTTCGTCTCCATTAGAAATTCTGTAAACTGAGAACAGGGACTGTGGAGGATCAGTTACCCACACACCACACCATTCTTACCTGGAATTTTCAAGAGACTTGGAGTTGCATGGTGTTGGCGATATTGTTAAATAATAGTCCGCAGCACATAGAGTTTCTGTGGCTAAGGGAGCCAGGAATGAAGCTGTTGATGGATGTCTAGGGGACTGGCATGATAGTTCTTGGGTTTTCAAGCTGAAATGGATTTGGTGAAGCTTAACTTGGCATTTATTCCTCCTCCCTTTTTCTCTGGGCAATGTTCCCTACAGAGAGAAAACTACAGAAAGAATTACTTGTAAATGTTATTCAAACCCAAGTGGTGATTTTGGAAACTACTATCATGATCCTTATTTGTTTCCTACCAATACGACATTTGGGTTAATTTCAGAACAATTTCTATATAAGTATTTTGATCCCCATCTTTTTTTGGTATTTCAGGCAGTTTCTGTGTTTCTATTCCTAATGTACAGTGCAAGGTAATAGTTAGGAATGGCTGAGGTTATTGTAGTGTTATTTTTGTTGACAAGCCATAGTTTAAGTTAAAAGAGGAAAAAGTAATCTTCTTATCCCAGAGAAGTTAATGTAAATAGATAAATACAGACTAGTGAAGGGGCTGATGGAGACAGCACTCAGGCCACGGTTTTGTGAAAGAAGACCACAGGTATGTGCTTATATAACTGTATCGGGTAGAATATGCTGGATTGTTTTATGGCCTCTGATCATTCATAGGGAAATTCACCTTTCAGATTGTTTAAAAGTCTTCTGATGTAGCCAATTGTGTGTCTGAAAGATGAAAATATAACTGTCAGTAGTGGAAATGTGATATATATTATTTTTCTGAATGAGAAGTAAGATTTTATAGAGGCACAATATAGGTGAAAGGCATGTGGCAGAAACCTTGCCTGATCCTTAATGACATCACTGAAATTCTGTGTAATTTAAAGTTTCCTCTTAGTCGTGTGAATAGAATGTGATTTATTTTAAAGAAGTCATAACAAAAAAAAACAACAAAAAACCCACTGGGATATTATAGTTATTATTTCTTAAGTAAGTAGCGTGTGATCAGAACTCGGGTGGCGGTAGAGGGCAAACCGATGCCAAGGTGGGCTGCTTCCCAGCTGCTTTCCCAGATGCCCGCAGCGAGGTACTTTTCACCTTTTAAACAGATTATATATAATAGGATGAAAATACTTCCTTTTAAATCTTGTTATTTGGATAATACCATCTCAAACCTTTTCCTTTTCAAAAACTTAACACGAGGAAGTATTTAGTTATTTTAGATGAAGCCATGTTCAGATCTCTATTTTTGTAACGAGAAATACTGAACATCAGGGCATTCGAGGTATTTTTTTCCCTGTCTTTCCCCCCCTAAAATGTCATTGTGATTTAGAAATGGCTGCTAAGGAGAAACCTGTTAACAGAAGCACAGTCCATGCAGCTGCAAATCTTCTCCTTCTAAGGCTCAGAGTTCTCCCTGTGGAGCGATCTGGCCCCTGTACAGATGTTCAGCTTTCTTGGAAAAAAAAATGCTGCTGATCCCAATGCAGATGTTGCCACATTGCCCAGCACTTTGATTAACCTTTTATAAAGAATTTGCCTACAGAAATCTGGATTAGTATGTTCCCATGTGTCTTATTAAAAGCCTGACGGGCTTTATTGAACCTCGTGTTTATGTTTTCTGTTCTATCATAGGTTTTGGTGTTTAGTGAGCATCAAATAGAAGTCATTAGCATACACTAACAAGGATGTCTGGTGAGAGCATCTGGCTTGCACTGGGCGTGTGAGCCATCCTGCCTTGCCTGCTTGATCCATGGATTGTCAGGAAAACACAATTGTCTTTCCACAAGCAGGTGAAACTTTGGTTTTCTGTTAACACGTTGCTGATAGTGGGACTTGCTTGCTTTCCCATGAGAGATGTTAATAGGCTGCTCTGTTATTAGCAACTCTTCCAGATAGAGCCTCGAAGTGAGTGTTTATCCTCAGGAACCAATCCCCCAACCGAGAAGCCGCTAGCCATAGGTAGCTGTTAAAATTTACGTACATGTGAAACAGGATCAAAACCCAGTTTAAAATGGCACTTGTCACATTTCACGTGTAATAGCTCCCTGCTGTCCGTGGTGAGAGGCTGGATCATACAAAGTGGGCAGCTCTAGGATCTCAGAAAAATTTACTGGGCATTACTTTGGGGAGCTGTGGTTGCTCTATTGTACTTCCTGGTACTGGGTTCAAGGTGACACTACCACTCTCAGCTCATGCTATACGGGAGGGAAAACTCTGAGCTTCTTTTGTGAGCACCCAACCAACTGAGCTACAGCCCTAACCCATACTCTATATTTTTAAAAGGAATTTTCCATCAGGTTTGAATGTTAAAAATTGATAGTTTATAAAATCAAAGGCAGTAACTTTTCTCTTCAGAAAGTATCAGCTCCCAATATTTCTAGCTTAATGTTGAATCCCTGAGTGAGATTTATCTCAGAGGTTTAAGGATGCATTCCTGGAAAATAGGTTTATTATTATTGTTGTTGTTATATACCTAGATAAGTCAAGATGAAATAGCTGGGCAGTTGAGAGTTGTCTACATATTGTCAACTGCAGGAATTGAAAAAAGAACTACCACAAAATTCCTGGTGTCTAGAAATACACTATTGTGTTCAAGGGTATTTTGTATGTTATAAAATTATATATATATATATATATATCTTTAAGTGAGTGCAATTATGATTATATTAGCCTGAAATTCATCTTTTACTTTGAGTGAATAGCTTTATGTAATTTCCAATTTTTCCAACTTTTTTCACATTTAAAATATGAACTGTCTTTCAAAGTTACATTATTTCATTTATACCTTCCATTAGAGATTGTCCCAGCAATTTCCTAAAGTGTCTCCTCCCTGTGATGCTCTCACTTGTTAGTGAAATTAACCTTATATCTTCACATCATTCATCATAGTAACACACAAAACACATTTCTCTCCTCTCCTGTCTATGGAGGTACTATCCCAACATTTTTCATATTTATAATGTGTTGTATTGGAATGGCTTGCTGCCTTAAAGTTAGTTTCATTAGCATATTGTCACTGGCCTCTTACATCCTGATCCTACTTGATATTTTGGAGGGGAGGGATTTCAAGACAGGGATTCTCTGTAACTTTGGAGCCTGTCCTGGAAGTCGCTCTATAGACCAGGCTGGCCTTGAGCTCACAGAGATCCACCTGCCTCTGCCTCCCAAATGCTGGGATTAAAGGCATTTGTCACCGCCACCCAGCCTACTTGTTTTTTAAACTATATTTCTTACTGACATCACCAAGTCAGCTTTTTTTTAATCTAATTTGTTTCTAAACAAATCTGTAAGTCTCTAGGACTGTTTGCTTCCTGATTAACTTCCTCCCTCTGTCTCTATGTAGTTCTTCTTTCCAGTGGCCATCAAAATTGTTATTAGTTTTTTGATAATTCTTTCCAATGTGCTTGTTCATATTCACTGCCTCCTTCAGCTCTTCCAAGATGCACCCCTCTTTCCTACCCACTCTGCTTTTTTTTGAATACCCATCAAGTCCAAAATATCCTTGGGTGTTTGTCCTTCCATTGGAATGTAGTGGACTTACCAGGAGCTAAAGTCTTAAAATTGACTCTCCCTCTCCTAGCAGCTACTGATTACTTATTAATTACCTCATTAGCTGGGATGGGAATTCATGCCCGCCTCTCCCTTCCGTTTAAAAATTTGCTTTGGTTTGATGTTGCAAGTTTTGTGGATGCTTTCACAAGTGCCGTGAGTTCTTATTACAGTTGCCCTATTTTGTCAGGAAGTCACTGTTTCTTTGTAGCCATAACCACCTCTTGCAGGTAAATTCTTTCCAGCCCCCCTTCCAAAATGACTCCTAAGCCTAATAAAGAGGGACTTGATGTAGCTATTCAAGGCTGAGAATTCTGTAGTCTCTTTCCCCTGCACATTGGCTAGTGCCACAGACTAGCATATAAATCCCAATTCCAAGAATAAATGATCACTTTAGGAGTTATTGGGAAGTCCCACAGTACCCCAACACTACAGCCTATTGGCATTGTTCTTGGTGACCCTCAAGATCTTGGCAGTAAGATCCTATTGGTGAAGGCACCAAATACTTGAGACATAGATCATGAAGATATTAAACTCGTTTTGACTTATGGAAACTTCATCCCTTCCAGCTATCTTCCATAAGGGTGGAAAGCGTTATGCACACTACTGGAAGGGAAAAGTGATTGTTGCACTAGACACGAAGTCCTCAAGATACAACTGGTGCTCCGTTCTCATGGGAATGACCAGTCAACACTTTCTGATTGGAATTAAGTACCAGTCAACAAGATGCAGTCCTCACCTGACACCATTATTTGGCCGTTATCCAAATGTGTGGTAGTTTGAAAGCAATTGGCCCCCATAATCTCACAAGGACTGGCACTATTAGGAGGTGTGGCTTTGTTGGTGTGGATATGGGCTTGTTGGAGGAAGTGTGTCACTGTGGGAGTGGGCGTTGAGGCTTGCTGTACTAGGGATCCTGCCCAATAAGCTAGTTGACTTCCTGTTGCCTGCAAGGTGTAGGATCCTCAGCTATAGCAGCAATCCACCCCCATGCTGCCATGCCCCCTCTTGTGATGATAATGGACTGAATCTCTGAAACCATAAGCGAGCCATCCCAATTAAGTGTTTTCTTCATAAGAGTTGCCATGGTCATGGTGTCTCTTCACTGCAATAAAACCACAACCTAAGACATTGTGACTAGAAAAACCATAGTCCCTTGATGAGAACTTACTAATATTATTAATATTAATAATGTTATTATTATTACAAGGATTAATGCATCTCTTAGCCCCCATCAGAGAAGCTTCTATTTCCACTAATGGTGAGTAATGCAGAGACACACAACTAGCCGAAGAGCAATGGCCATTTCATTTAAAGTGGCTTGCTCAACTTCTTTTTTTTTTTTCTCCTGCTAACACATTTCTCTCAGCTTTACCTGCTGTCCTTCTTGGCCTTTCTTCTCAGGGAAAGAAATGCTGCTTCTCGTTTCTACTCTAATGAACTAAAGCTGACTCCAAGTCTGGTTCAGAAATCTCCCAAGCCCTGCAGGAGTGCCGGTGAAAGCCCAGGGCTCTCTGGTGCTCTCGGCACACTGCCGTTTGTCCAAAGCTGCTTTCCCTGTTTTCACGCTCATAGCTGTCCTTTCTCAAGAGGCCCAGGCAAGTAGAGTGTTCCCTCTTCTTTGTGTGCCTTATGCCCCGCCTTGTATGATGCTCATTCTTATAAATGTAGCAATCGCTCGTTCCCTTGGAATTAGTTTTGAGCATATAGGTGAAAGCTACATCCTGGATGAAGGAATTTCTGATTCCCTCTTAGTGTTTGACATTCATGTCCTCATCTGCACTCCCATAAGCCTTTACCATTACTTCTGGCATTCATAATCTCTCCTACTGGCAGAGGCACTCCTTGGCAACCAGTTATCACTGGTTCAGCTTCTATTCCTTACAATGCCTGGCATAGAGTCATGCATATAGTACACATATCAAGACTTTATTTTGAATGAATAAATGCATGGAATAACTTATTTTAAGCCTAAAATTTCATCATAAACTATTTACAAAACTAACCCTATGTAAATGAAAACTGCTTATAGAAATGATTATTTTGACTTTTCCATGAATGAACTCTGGATTAGAAGAAGGAAATGACGAATTTCTTATTTTAGCTGCTTGGATATGATATGTTTAGACAATTATGGAAATGTTCAAATTTGCTGGATTTACACATAGAGAAGCATCTTGCTTAATCATGGCCATTTTATGTCTTTTCTACTCCTGTAGTTAAGGGCTAAGGTGTGAGGATTTTTAATGGAACTGAAATGAAAATTTTGAAATGAGATGTGACCGCACTTCAATAATCTCAGTATTTATTGCTTGTGGACATCCAAAATGTATAATGTTTGAGAGGAGAAATAATATCATGAAAATGGGAAATTGGAGTAGCCAATGGGTAGAAGATAAGAGAATTTACTGTTGCTGGGTGTGGTAGTGCACTTGCAATCCCAGTACATGGGACGAGAAGGCAAGAGGACCAGTTAGTGTCATACTGGGCTACACAGGGAAGTCAACGCTGGCCTGGGCTACATACGTGAGAACTCATCATTAAAAACAAAACCAAAAACACCAGACAAGAGCAACCATGATAACAACAAAACCTGCTATTAGAGAACATTAGAAGGCATTCTGTTGACACAAGAATGGCAAAGCACATTATTTTCTCTAAGATCATCTGTGTTGGTTCATTTCATAGCACACTCTGAATCTGGAGGCTGCTCGTTCATGACTCCTGAGACATCTTAATCATCTGCTGCCTAAATCAATATGAAGCGGCACCCAGGTTGTTCTACGGCAGCAGCCAAACAGTTTGATTACTGAACTCCATTTCGGCTTTATAGATATTGGCCGACCTGTCACGCGGAATGAGGGTATTGTGTTTGACCTTTGTGTCCTCCACCTAGTTTAAGGGCAGGAAGTAAGAGCTCAGCAGAAGATGAGTTCCTGGTCTTTGTCTAGCAGCTTTTGTTTTTCCAAACACTAGGAAGCAAATGAAAGAGATTCCGTGTTACAGGAAGGAAAAGCAAAGACGACTAAAATCTTCTGCAGACAAGGGATAAGCAATGTGACTCTAAACCCATAAGTTTAATTCTATTTAAGCCATAAATTTTGAACTAATCTTATCAAGTAAGCATGGAATTTAAATATGCTTCCCTCATCCAACTCCCCTATTTTAGCTCTTAAATCTGAACCTCTCACTCTGGAGAAACTAGAAGTCCTTACATCATGTTCGCTGGCAGACTCCTCCAAGTGAATGTAGCTCTTACTAAGTCTAAGCTTCTCCCTGGACACTGTGAATTTAAGAACAGCCCAGTGGCTGTTGGTGTGTAATTTGAAATCTATTGACTGAGGTCAGCTGAGATTATAAAATTGCATGAAAGTAGAGTCACACTTGGCTTGTTCATGGATTGGTTCTCGTTCCCTAACACAGGTCTTGCACATGGCAGGAGCAGAATAAACATGTGTCTCGTGTTATGTGGTAAAATAGGGAGATGAAACTTGAGGAAGCGATTCTTGATTTAGTAATGGTGTCTCTTGGTTGAGAAATAAACAAAAAACAGAAAACCCAAAACAAACAAACCAACAGCACACAAGACACCCCCACCATTCAATAGAGAAAATGGCCACTGGATGGAAGGCACTGTGAAGGACTTTCTAGGAACATGGGGCCAGATGAGATACCCAGGAGAGTGTGTATGTTGGGTGGAATGCAGGCAGGCAGGACTGCAAGAAAGAAGAAGATATGACTACCTGACAGTCTGCAGGTCAGCATACCCCAGGACAGTTGTGAATACCACTCAGGGCATTTGTAGGAGACAATGTCCTATTGCAATGCCAAAAGTTTAGACACTCCTGCAAAGCAGGATGGCGTACGTAAATCTGCTTAAAAAGTAAAGCTGACTTTGACATTTGGAGAGCAGCTAGTAATGGGATAATTCAAATACCAAAGTGTTCCTGTTTAGACTATGAAGAAGTCCCATGATACAGGTACCTAGACTGTTTAAATCACTAGGAGAGAGTTTCCTTCACATATACAGAAGTTTAATGAAGATGAATATTTGTTGTCTGTATCTAGGGTATCTTTCCTACCAAGTGGAGATAAATGTCTAGTAAAATTGATTAAATGAAATTAAATTGAGTGATTGTGGGTTTTATTGCCTGTTTTAATAAAAGTCATATAGCCTTTTAAAAATTACTGAAGGGTTTTAAAGGATACCGGTAAATGCTTGTGGAAAGTGGTTAAATAAATAAATAAATAGTTCACAAATGTACAAATATAGATTATTTATCAGGGAAGTACATATACATTATGAAATACATTTATAGAAATGGGGCAAATACAATGATAGTTGAATAAACTCACAAATGTCATTAGAAGTTCCCCCAATGAGTGAGATTAGAGACAGCTTTTACTTTATTTTTTATTTCAAAAACTTTTCCATGTGGTTAAATTTTACGTGCTTTTCAAAGAATAATACTTGTACAATAATTTGGATCAGAATAAAGGCTGCCAATCAATATGATTTTTAGTGAAATATCCTGCTTGAAGGGTCTTTGTTCTTGTAATTTTGTTTTAGAGTAGGAGTTGGCTTAGTCTGGCCTTTATGTGATTTTATTAATAAAGTTTTATTGGAAGGCATATTTCCTTTTATTGGAAGGCACATTTCTTATAGCTATGTCATGCTACTGTGGTGGAGCTGACTAATTGTGATGTGGTTGGACCTGCAAGTCTAAAATATGTATTATATTAATTATGTTCCTTTTAATAATATAATAATGTTTTCTGATTCCATTTAAAGATGTTGAGTTGGTAGTTTCCATTACTTAAAATACTATCGTAATTAATTAAAAACATAGTTTAATATTAGTATTTCACATATATTTTAATGCATTAACCTTTCTAGCCAGAAGTACTTTGCTTTGGCAAAGGTTGTGGCTAGTTTAGTACGAGAACCTGGAATGGTCAACCATCTCAGCCGAGTAAGTTCCACAGACCTAAGAAATCAGGGTCTGCCGTCATTCCTCTCTGTCCTGATCTCATGGGGTGGGTGGAAAACTAGACTTTCCACTCTAGTTTTTGGGAAGGGGAGGACACTAACCATTTCATTGTCCAATTTCAGCTGGAGGTACAATGTACATTCAGTAGCAAAACCCGTACTGCCCGCGACATTCTGTTAGCCTCCACGGAGCGCAAGAATCAAAATGGAAATGGATGTGTACTATGGGTGAGGGAGGGATTATGGGAACACATCCCTGTATGGCCCAGAAAGGTTATCTTTTATATGATAAAATAGAAGCATTTGAAAAAAGATAAAGCTGAACTCCATGCATAAATTTGTGGAAGACTCAAGTAAGGATTGTACTTACCCTGGCCAGGAGTTTTCATTCTGCTTTTAATTATTTTATGTATTCACCTAAACTTTTGAATTACTAGCACTAGGAAGATTTTGTTAAAAATCAGAATCTTCAGCTTTCAAATATCCAGCCTTAGCTCAAGATTTCAGCCTATGCCGATTCCCTTTTGATTGACTCCACTGTGACCACAGTCGTCATTGAGGAATGACATTCCTTGGCAGATGGCTTTTGAGGCTGAAGCTACATCTCATCCAGAATAAGTCGCAACGGGCAGCATGGTCTCCCCGTCTCTAAACATTTCCTCCGTAATTCTTCAGTTAGGCATTAATGTGATTCCAAATGCCTTTCTTTGCATCTGAGATGTGATTAGACCAAAGGAGCCCTGAAGTGTTTGTGACAATCAGTGCCGAGGTCTCATCAACTGACCACGCAACAGAGATCTGCCCTAGTAAATAAAGGTGAGTAATGATGGAGATTGTGTCGACGTGATCGCTTCTGAGCTGGGATGTCTTTGGAGGGCACCGTGAACTCACTGGTGCTCTGGGAACAAGGTGGGAGAGTGGCAGGATGTAATTCGGGAGGCTGCAGAGCTCACCCACCTAGGCCATCCTGGACACCCGACGCCGCATTTTCATACGTGGTAGTTCTGCGGCTTACATTACTTCACCTTGATTTATTTATCAAAAGTTCTGTTGTAGCTAATAATTCCTCTGAAATCAATTCCCTGCTTGAGGTGTGGGACCTAGATTTTATGATAGATGGAAAATCAAATGGCTTTTTTATTTGGAAAAAGGATTCATGGAACACTAGAGATAATTTGAACATGGCTGTCAAATGTCATTATTCACAGTTGCTTGATGTTGCTTTAAAAACATATTTATTTCTTAAGTAAACATCTAGTTTTATGGCATTTCATAAATATTTTAGCCTTTATAGTCTTTATAGGCAGCACACTGGTAATAATTTTTCTTTCAAATGTAAATGATACATAAAACGTGTCATTTGTGGACTTTGTTTCGAGACAGGGTCTCTCTGTGGCTTTGGAGCCTGTCCTGGAACTAGCTCTTGTAGACCAGGCTGGCCTCGAACTCACAGAGTTTATGCAGAGTCTTTGAGCAAACATATTTCATATAAATGTCAAACCCATACAAAAAGTAAAATACTGTACTTTTTGTCTTATCATGTTCATCTAAATAGCATGAACCTAATTTTTAGTTACAAGGTCTTATAAAAATCCTTAGTAGGTTTTTACTTATCTGAAGAAATTTCTATTAAAGTAAATTTTATTTTTAATTATGTACCTGGTGAATGCAGGTGCCAGTGGAGGCCGGGGCATTGGAGCCTCTGAAGCTGAGGTTNGCCAGTGGAGGCCAGGGCATTGGAGCCTCTGAAGCTGAGGTTACAGGCTGCTGAGAGCTGTCTGATGTGAGTGCTAGGGATCAAACGTGAGTTTTCAGCAAGAACAGTGTATGCTCTTGGCTCACCTTTCCATGCCTCAGAAGTTTCTACACATCAGAGTAATCATTTGTAATTTGTATTGTAGTTCATATGTGCCTCACAGAACATACACAAAGTCCATAATATACCCTGGACACACATGACTGTTTCAAGATTGGTTTGTCATGAGCTTTAATGTAAATTGTTGCCTATTTCAAGGTTTGCTATTTTCCTGAGTTTAAATCTGTCCACCCGAATTTTTCTTCATTCAAATGAGCATGTGAAAGCAAGTTCCATGCAGCACTGTGGAGTGAATGCCCTCCTCAAGGAGCTGCAAGAATCTTGCTGACGCTGGTGAAGACGTTCATCCTCTATGTGCGTTTCTCTGCGTGCCCTGCAGTCGGCCCTTCTTGCGTCTGTGTGCATGTTGATAGCTGCCTTTTGTGTCCCAGCATCGCTGTCAGGAAGTGCTGAGCTCAAATAAATTAACTCTTTACTTTTCAGAAAAAGAAATATTTACTTCCCTGAAAAACTGGATCCTATATGATAAGAAATCTTGACTTTAACCAATAATTTTTGTCAGCATCATTTATACCAAGCAGCTGTTGAAAGAGCCTTATCTGGAGCTGTTCCTGGATTGGATACAGAACAGACAGCTGACCTTGATTCAGATCTACACAAAGGAGAGGCGGACAGCTCACTCTGTGCTTTAAAGACCTGGGCATCAAACTGATGATTTAATGGTGTTATAGTCTGCCAGAGGAATAATTGCACAGGAAGGGGGGCTTTCATTTAGTCTGTGAAGTCAATGAATCTAGGAAGGTTCTAAGAAAGTGCTGGGGGGTGGGGGTGGGGTTAAAATATGTGTCAGTGAAAGGGAAGTATCCAATGGCATTATTTGTGGGTTTTCCTGTATTCATAATTTTTGGCAATTATGTATCCATAGACAGAATGTGTTCTCAATACTGAAGAAGTTGTATCAACATATCTTTATGAAAGAGCAGAAGTCACTCTTAATTAATTCCTGCTATGTGCTAAAAACATTGTCTTGGTAGAAACCAGCAACACCTTAGCTCAGGACCTTTGGAACATGTTTGACAGCTCTGATTTTACTGCTTCTTCTCTCTCCTCCTCTTCCTCCTCCTTTTCCTTCTCCTCCTCTTGCTTCACCTCTTCCTCTTCCTCCTCTTCCTCATCCTCTTCTTTCTCAATCCTTTTTTCTTCAACATATGTTTGATGTGCTTAAGAAGCTGCCAAGTTATCCTTACCAAAATGTTGCTTTAGACATATTTGAGATTATCCTTGAGCATGTGGTGTCCATTAATTTCACTCTTTTGGTTTATTAAAACATAGAAAATATTTTAAATTTGTTGTGAATATTTTGAGTTATTCAAGATTTTTCACATCCTAAGCTATCTCCTTCCATGAGCAGTAAATATAATATAATATAATATAATATAATATAATATAATATAATAGGTCATGATACAGAGATGTGGTTCATAAAATAAAATTTATGAACAGGTATGAGCTCCTACTCATGTACATATTTTCCTAATATACTTTATACATGCTGCTCCAAGGATGGTATAATTTGGTTTTTCAAATTACAGCTCTCCACGATGAGAGGGAAGCTTGATTTGATTAATTATGCTTACAAGCTGTTGGGGGGGGAGAAAAGAAAGTGGTTTTGACTTCAGATTTTGCATAATTGCTGCTTTCTGGATGTACATTCCTTCCATCAGTTGTTGAGAAACGAAAAACTAATTTATTCTAAAGACAGAGATGAGATGGAGAGTCTGAGGGCGTCAATACCGAGAAGCAATAATGTTCAACCACCCCTTTGTGTGATGATCTGTGCATTGAGGGAAAACATTCATTAAAATATTAGTCTTCATAGATGGTTTCAATCTTCATGGAAGTATTTATTCTTAAATTTCTTAAGACGACTTTCTCTTCACTTAACTGACATTTGATGGCACATTTTCACCAATGATTAATTCCTTACACACATCTTCATAAAAAACACTTGCAAAGACCTTTGAATTTGTTGTTATGCTGCTAAAGAGCAACAGAGATTTTATTTCGATTCTGATAAGTATAATTAGACAGAAAATATGTAGTCTGGTACATGGAAAAGGTTAGTGATGAGGAAGAGCATGGGAAATAGAGTTGACCCAATGCCTGGATAATGATATGACGGCTATTTAAAGGATCTGCATTGGCTTGTTTTGTTTTCATTGTTGTAATTAATAAGCTAGTGCTAGTTAGATACAAACTAGAAAGGCAGGTACTAGACTTACGTGAAAGATGGCGTACAACTGATACTATCTGGGTAACACTAACGTGTTAGAGGTGACGGCTAATTCCAAGGTAACGCTTTATTCTTGCTCCTTCCTTTCCTGTCTTTCTTTCCTTCCGCCTCCCTCCCTCTTCCTTCCATCCCTGCTCAACCTCCCTCCCTCCATTCCTTCTTTCTTTCATTTCCTCCCCTTCTCCTTCATTCCTTTCTTCCTTTTTTAGAAAGATACTTGTGTAGCCCAAACTAGCCTTCAGCTCACTGTGGAGCTGAAGATGAACTTGAGCTTCTGAAGTTTCTACCTCTACCTCCTGAGTGCTTGGGTTGAAAGCATGTCCTACTGTGCCCAGCTTTACAATGTGGTGGGTATTCAACCCTGGCTACCGGCATGCGAGGTAAAACCATGGCCCACTGAATGCTATCTCCAAACAGTTCTTACCCATTTATAACCAGGCACTTCTGAATAGGATATCCCTTCTGAATAGACAATTCCACATCAAGAAGCTTATTCTTTTGAACTTTACAGTTTGTTAACTCACCCTCTATTTAGAAGCAGAGAGTTTCTTCCTGACAGTTTGCTGCTGAGCATTGTTCATGATGTATTCTGTTGCAATGGGCCCAGGCAAACATATGTTGACTGAAGAGACTACTGTTGATAGAAAATCAATGAACTTCCTGCAAAGATAAGGAAAATTAACCTTTGTCTAGAGGGAAAGAAAGATAAATTATATTTGGCTTGTTTCTTCTATATTTGTACAAAATATTTGCATAGTCTCCTGCCAGAGAAAAACAATTTAAAATCATTTCTAAGCATATTTTCTGATCAAATACACACTTGGCATAGTTAGCAAATATTTACTTTTCTCAAATATTATTCCAGTATTGTTTTAGGTTGTGCCCTGAGCTCCCAAGGCTCCTTCGTTTATTCCCAGCTCAATACATGTCACTTTTTGAGTTTAATTTTGTTGTGCTCACTTTGCCATTGGGAGGGGCCTTTTATTTTATCAACTGCTTTGTTCCAGGCTAAGTAGTACATACACTGTCTCTTTTTCCCTTATAGGGCAGCCTGTAGTATTTATTTCATAAAACATGGTTTTGGGGGGATAAGGGGCTGCAGAGATGACTCAGTTGGTGCGCAGTACTTGCTTCATGACAACCTGAGTTCCCTCCCTAGAGCTCTCAGGCATGGTGCCCCATACTTGAGTCCTAATGATGGCAAGATGGAAGGTAGGTACAGACACACCTCAAGTTCCCTGGCAACATGTTCTAACCGCCAGATGAAGTTTCATGCAAAGACTCCATCTCAAACAAAAAATTGGAGCACACTCAAGAAATGATACCTCAGGATATCTTGGATCTCCGTGTGCATGTTTATCCACACACTCACATGTGCATCCATGTGTACCCCCCTCAGACATCCCCCTGCCCCACCATGTGCACATTTATTCACACACTCACATGTGCATCCATGTGTACCCCCCTCAGACATCCACCTGTTCCACCATGTGCACATTTATTCACACACTCACATGTGCATCCATGTGTACCCACCTCAGGCATCCCCCTGCCCCACCATGGTTTTTGTTCTGGTGGAGGGTCACCAGCAACTGTTACTTTTTGGTTTAGAGCATGTCTTGTCACATCAGTCTCTCACCAGTATGAACTCATTAAGATTTTCTGACCGCTTGCTGGTAACTGATTTTCATCATTAACATTAGGCTTCTAGCAGACTTGCGTGCTATATTTATGAAAGGAATTCAGTGATGTGTATTGCCATGTAAGCCATCAAGATGACACCAGCCCATAATTAGGGAATCACCTGTGGAGGCTCTGTGGCCCCATGGAGAACATTGCTGCTATTGATACTTATTAGCTATTGTTCTTGTTGGTATGAGAGAATGTCAGAAGCAAATACAAGAGGAAATATTAATTTTGTCTCATAGTTTAAGGAGATGGGCCTGTTTGGCTGGCAGAGAATGTGGGACTAGGCTGGTCTGGGAGAGTGAGAACCTTCAGCACAACCACCTTCACATCACCGTAGGTCAGGAGGTGCCCGTACAGAGTTGCACTAGAAGGCAAGACTTTCCCTTAACAATCCACATTCCCAAATGAGACTTCCCGGGGCTTTTAATACGTCTCAAAACTATGCCACCAGCTAGGGATCAAATATTCAGCACACAAGCACACGGACTATTTCACGTTCAAGCCACACGAACATCTTGTATGTTTGTTTCTTTCTCCCTTGCCATGTGTCACAGCCTCTATAACTGGAGAGGACATACATGCATATCTCTTTTATCTTTAAAGTGCATAGAACTGAGATTGGCATTTGAAAGGACAGAGTAGGTTCTGAACTTGGGTAAAGTCAAGAGGATGCTTGCTTGTTGCAAACTGAGTTGTCTCTGTGTAACAGGGTGGTGGGGTAGTGTGAATCAGATTTCACTTCGGGCTGGAACATTTTTACACCCTGCATTCCTAAAGTAAACTGCATTTTCATTGAGAAGCTATACCTTTACTTCCACCCATATGTAATATATCCAAAGTGCATATACTTGGGATCATTTATGTCCAAATAGGTGATGTGGCAATGTTCAGTTGAAAATTATTATCTCAGGGATCAATACTTGAGGAAGATGGATTTCTTGGAGCTGGTGAGTCTGGTGGTGATGTGGATTTCTAGTCCCTGGCAATTGTTCAACTAGGTTGAACCTGAAAATGCAACTATGGTGGAAAGAATATTGTCAATTAGCATGTCAGTTTTTGCAGGCTTACTCTGAACCCCATGGTAACCTTGACCTCATGATGCTTCTCCCACTCCCGCCTGAATGTGGTCCCACGATAGCTGACCATTAAATCACTGAGCAGCTTAAAGTTGTCACTTAGAACCAAAGGATCCTTCACTGACACAGCTGCTGTCAGAGGCAGAAAGTCACCTTGACTCCATACTCACCAGAGAGACACAGAGTCCTTAGTGCTCCGAGGTAACCCTGTAACCTATCTAACACCACCTTTAGTTTAGATGGGTTTTCTGCTAGGTTCACAATTCTTGGCTGGGGTTATTCAGTTCAGTGGTTGTTTAACTGTTGAGCACCAGTGAGGCTATGGTTAAGTCCCTGTTTCACAAGAATGATGCATTCTTAAGTAGTCTGTTTAACCTAATAACAGCAAGGCTTTAAAAATTAAATATATAACTTTACATTAATTAATAATTAAATAATGACTCAGTTGAATCTATCAGGTTGCACTATGTAATGTTTTCTGATTTTCACCATGATTCACTACATGATTGTTTTATGTCTTTCAAAAATGACTATAAAACTAACTCAGTTTTCTTGTTACTAATTTATAGTTTGAGAATTTTTGAGGCAGTGGATATGTGATCCATCTTTTATTATGGGCACTACTTGTTTTATGGTCTCGTATATGTTGATATTTGTAAATGTTCTACAGAGGTGTATGTGTGTGTGTGTGTGTGTGTAAATAAGATTGTAGAATGTCAGTTAAATATTCTAAATCTGTTCTAGTTTAATGTATCTTTATGTTGTTCTGCGTCAAGTCTTGCCAAAAGATTTCTGATAAAAAAGACCTTCCTAATATTAAGATATTAAAATAATGATTTTTTTGTTAATTCTTTCAAATGTTTTTTGTTTAGAATTTGTTATTAACTGGATGCAAAGTTGGCTGTATATGTATATGTGCATATATATACACATATATATATATTCTTGAGGATTGATTCTTTTAATGTGCCTATCATTTTTCACTCAAAGTAGTTACTGCCTTCGATCACATTTTATTGAAAATATATATTTTCTCACATAGACTATACTGATGACAGTTTCACCTCCCTCTACTTCTCTCCACCTCCCCTTCCATCCAGATCCACCCCCTTTCTTGTCTCATTAGAAAACAAGCAGGCCTGTAAAGGACAATCATAAAATAAATAAGACAAAGCAAAAACTAATGCACCGGAACTGGATCAAACAACAAACAGAAGGAAAATGGCCTAAGAGGAAGCACAAGAAACAAAGTCTCACTTGTTCCTGTGCTCACGAACCCTGTAAAAACACCAAAGTGGAAGCTGTGTTATACAAAAGACCTGTAGGGCAAAAACAGAGGAGAAAAAGATACATGTATAAAATAAAAGTGAAAGTGGAAAATAATAAAATAAAATGAAGAAAAAATGTAAAAATAAGAAAAATAAAAGCCCTGACAGTACATTAGGAGACAAGGAAACTCCAAAGATATTGTTGAATTTGTTTTCTGATGGTCATCTACCATGGGACATAATAGTTTGTTCTCCCCATGAGATTCCCTTGGAGAAAACTATTTTCAATTGTAAGTGGCTATCAATTGAAGATTGCTTCTGGGTTAGGGAATGAGGACATGTTCATGCTTCCTTTTAGCTATAAGACCCCACCTGGTGCAGACCCACACGGGTGCTCTACATGCTCTGTCTTTGGGAATTCAAATGGGTGGCAATCATGTTGATTTAGAGGAATTGTTTACATGGTGTCTTTGATATCTTCTGGCACTAACACTCTTTCTACCTCCTCTTCCTTGGGATTCCCTGAGCCCCGAAGGGAGGGAATTGATGGAAACATCCCATTTAGGGCTGAGTGTTTCAAGGTCTCACTCTGTGCAAAATGTGTAATTGTTGGTCTCTATATTTGATCCCATCTGTAGCAGAAAGAAGCTTCTCTGTATAGACGGAAGTTTCTGTTCAGCCCATCGCCAAACAAACACACATGGGCTTATATTAATTAAAAATTGGTTGGCCTATTGCTCAGGCTTATTATTAACTAGTTCTTACAACTTAAATTAACCCATGATTCTGGTTTATGTTTAGCCACATAACTTGTTACCTTTTCTCAATAAGTCATTCTCATCTTGCTTCCTCTGCATCTGGCTGGTGACTGTGTCTCTGCCTTTCCTCTTCCCAGAATTCTCCTAGTCTAGTTGTCCTGCCTATATTTCCTGCCTGGCTACTAGCCAATCAGTGTTTTGTTAAACTAGTATGTGTGACAAATCTTTACAGTGTACAAGAACATTATCCCACAGCATCTTTGATGATGGTTGAACAAGGCACCAGTCTATAAGCATAGCAGAATATCATCAGGAATCACTTTTTCTCTGTGAGTTCTCTTGTCTTTTCTTTTTTGAACAGTAGTATTTTGTTTAACTCGAAGTATTTGGTTTAACCCTAGATGCAGGGCGTCTATTCTCAGTTTCTTGATCACTGAAGCAGTGTTGGGTATAGGCTCTACCTCATAGACTGAGTCTTAAGTCAAACCAGATACTGGTTGGTTACTCTCACAAACATTGTGTTACCATTGTCCCAGTCCATCTAGCAGGCAGGACACCATTGTAGATCAAAGAGTTTGTTGCTGTCTTCAGGTTTACATTTCTCTTTCGGTAGCATGAAGAATACCTTCCTGTACCAAAGACGTTAGAACATACGGGTGAAGGCTCTGTGTAGGCACCAGTTTGAATTTTCCATAGTCAATGAGTTATGAAGGTGTCTTCAGTACTGAAGATTTGTCTTAAATTTGTGGAGAGCAACCTAGCCTTGGTAATTGCCTGGGTTGTTTGTTGTTTCCATGAGACCCCTTTGGCCAACAACCCAACTAAATATAAACTAACCCTGGTACTGGAAGTGTCATTTGGCAACAAGAAATGGCCAGTCGGGACTCTGCCTTCTTCATTATCTGTTGATTTCATTTAGATCATCTTCATATATGTATATTTTAGGAAGCTTCTTCTGTATTAGGTTTCTACACTGCCCCTCAAATGTTGCTTAATTTTAACTATCTCCCCCTGTATTCCTTCTCTGCTCCCCCTCCCCCTCTCCAATTGATACTCCCATTCCAATTTCTTTCCCATCATTCATAATTATCTATTATATTTCTGCTTCTTAGGAGATTTACCCCTTGCCTCATCCTTTACAACTAACCTCTCTAAGTCTATGGATTGTAGCTTGGTTATCATTGACCTGACAGCTATTATCAACATATAAGTGAATACACACCGTATTCTTCTTTCTGAGTTTGGATTGCCTCACACAGGGCAATTGTTTTTGTCTACTTCCATTCATTTACCTGTGAATTTTATTATATCATTTTTTAATGGCTGATTAGTACTTCATTATGTAAATATACTACATTTTCTTTATCCATTCTTTTGTTGAGGAACATCTAGGTTGTTTGCAATTCTGGCTATTATGAACTGAGCAGCAATTGAACAAGTTTTAGCAAGTGTCCTTGTGGTAGGATGGAGCATCCTTTGGGTATATGTCAAAGAGTGGTATAGCTGGGTCTTAGGGTAGATCAACTCCCAACTTTCTAAGAAACTGCCAGACTGATTTCCAAAGTGGCTGTAGGAGTTTACACTCCCACCAGCAATGACTGAGTGTTCCCTTTGTCCCACATCCCATCATAGCTATCACTTGCTTTATTGATCTTAGACATTCTGACAGATATAAGATTATAATCTCTAAGTGGTTTTTATTGACATTTCTCTGATGATTCAGAATGTTGAACATTTTTTTTTAAAGTATGTGCGGTCATTTGAGTTTCTTCTTTGGAGAGTTCTCTGTTTAGATATATACCCCATTGGGTTATTTATTTTCTTGATAGCAAGTCTTTTGAGTTCTTTATAATTTTGTTATTAACATGATATCAAATGTTTAATTGGTAAAAATCGTTTCCCATTTTGTAGGTCCCTGCTTTGTCCAGGTGATGGTGTTCTTTTTCTCACAGAAACTTTTCAGTTTCATGAAGCTTCATTTATTAATTGTTGATCTTAGTACCTGTCCTAATGGTGCCCTGTTCTAAAGTCCTTTCTTGTGCCAGTGTGTACAGGGCTTTTCCCACCTTATCCTCTTAGCGGGCTCAGTGTATCTGGTTTTCTGTTGCAAACTATGATCCATTTAGACTTGAGTTTTGTGCAGAGTGGTAAGTACGGATCTATTTGGAGTCTTCTACACCACTATCCAGTTTAGGATGACACCATTTTTGGTAAGTACAGATCTATTTTGATTCTTCAACACAGCCATCCAGTTTAAGTCAGCACCATTTTAGGTAAGTATGGGTCTATTTGGATTTTGCTACACAGCCATCTAGTTTAAGTTAGCAGTATTTTTGGTAAGTATGGATCAATTTAGATTCTTCCACACAGCCATCCATTTTATGGCAGCACTGTTTTTTGATGATGTTATCTTTTTCCAAGTGTATATTTCTGACTTCTTAATCAAAAATTAGGTACCCATAGGTGTGTGGATTTATGTCTGGGTCTTCAGTTTGATTCCATTGATGGAAGTATCTGTTTTTGTGACCATACCATTCCATTCTGTTTTCATTGCTATAACTCTGTATTATAACTTGAAATTGGTCTTGGTGTTGCTTCCAGCATTAATTTTATCATTCAGGATTGTTTTGGCAATCCTAGTTGTGTGTGTGTGTGTGTTCCCATTTGAAGCTGAAGGTTGTCCTTCCAATTTCTGTAAACAATTATGTTGGAATTTTTATGGGGACTGCACTGAATCTGTAGATTATTTTTGGGAGGATGGCCATTTTGCTATATTAATCCTACTGATCTATGGGCATTGGAGATCTTTCCATCTTCTGATATCTTTTTTAATTTCTTTCTTCAGTGTCTTAAAATTTTTATCATATATGTCCTCCACTTGCTGTGTTAGTATTATCCCAAGATACTTTATATTATTTGAGGCCACTGTGAAAGGTGCTGCTTCCCTGATTTCTTGTTCAGCCTATTTGCTGTTTGTATATAGAAGGACTATAGATTTGGGGTATTTATTTGTATCCAGTCACTTTGCTGAACGTGCTTACTAAGTACAAGCTTCCATATAGTTTTATTTGTCACTTGTGTATGCTAATATATCCTCTGCAAATAAAGACACTTTGGCTTCTTCCTTTCTAATTTGTATATTTGTTAATATAAACAATTTCCTCTTCCTTCCTTCCGGCCGGTGCTGTCCTTATCAATTGGCTGGTACCTGAGGGATGGTGTTAGATCAAGAGCCACCTACATTTGCAACTTTAGTGCCCTGTCATCTTCTCAGAATTTTCTGGAGTTTCAGTTACTTGCTGTCTGCAAGGTATGTCATGTTCTAGAATAGAGTTTTGAAAAGGATGGCATCCATTACCTTGAGAAGTTTGTTTTGGATGGTGGGGAGTGGGAAACAGGTATTCTCTATCTGTTTCAAAAGTCTTCTCATTCCTTGAAGTTCAAAGCCACCTCTTCTGGGGACTAGTTCCCAGGAAAAATCAGGTCCCAGCTCTGAATAGTCCTGTATAGTTTGTGCTTGTATTTGACACTGGTTTGATTCTGGTTTAGACAGTTCTCACATACTGACCTTAGCTCCTAAATGTCTTTTCTACTTGTGCTCCAGAGTCTTTCCCTCTTCAGACTATCTTCCTAAAGGCTGTAGACTCTTACGACGTCCCGTATAAATTTCTTGGGTAGACTTGCACACACTGCTTCTCACTTATCAGCTTAATTTCGGAAAGCTTGTTAGCTTCCTTGCTAACACAACTGGCTTCCATATGACTCATAATGTTGCTTGCTCTCCAGTTCCGTAATGATCCCAGATAGAAAGCAGAAAGCGGTCATAGCTTCTTTTTGCTCTAACCCCTTGGTGGCTGTTGTTTCTTTGTGCCTTTCACTGTAAACAAGTCTAACGTGAACACCCATCACGTGTGCCACATTTGTCCAGTGTCTCCAGGGAGTTGGGGCTTAATCTTGAGAACGAAAGTCATTGTCAGCCTCAGCCCTCTCTCCCAGCCTTCTGGTTCTTCAGGCTCGGCTGTTTGTGGGGTAGCTGCTATTATACAGCATGCCTGCTTGTCCTGTCTTCTTCACATCAACCAAAACATAAAGCTCATTATATTAATTTTCACAAAAGTCACTCACTTATGATAGCTTTTATCCATGATGCTCCTCACTAAAATACTGGGGGATTTTTGGCTTAACAATACAAAGGACTGTATTACTTTGCATGTATTTTTTAAATAGAGGTCATCTATTTTACCATCAAGAATAATTTTTTTTTCTCAGTACCTTTACCTCCAAGGTTGCTCCAAGCTTACATCAACTTCTTGGCGTCTATTCCCAACCAGCTCTTCTCATACCTTACATTTCTGATTATTTCTAATGCTAAGCAATAGATTTTTTTTAACTTTTGCAGTGCCACACCATGAAGAGCCCACCTGTCATCCAAGTATCTATCAGGGCATTTTCCCAACTTGAATGTATTCTCCAATAGATATATTCTAGAAGAGCTGTAGAGTAGGGAGCCTTGACATCCACCTCTGCCCTAATCACTTATATCTTCCATCATCTCAGAGATGGCCCCAAGCTTTCTTAGTGTCTCCTTTTAACAAAGTGGTCAATGAGAGGTAGGAAATCAGTTGCCAATATCCAACTATCACTAGCTACTTTGTGTGCCATGAGTGAGCAGAAGAAAAGAGCTATGGAGCAGTGTTTTTTTCTTCCCCTTTCCCCCTGAGTTTATCCAGATTTTCTGACTTCTGGTATGACATCTCTTGTTGATAGGTAAAGCTAGAATAACCACACTGAACCACAGCAAGGAAGAGTGCATCTGAGAAGCATAAGGACAAGAAAAAAAAGAATTAAGAGTTACTTGCTGCATATCTTAAATTTTTACATTGTATTTTTATTTTATTTTATTTGTGGTGTGTGTGTGTGTGTGTATTGCATACACTCCTTTACACACACAGGCATATATGTAAGTCAGAAGACAACTTGGCTCTCCCTTTCACTGTGTGGAGGATTGAGCTCAGTGAGCTCAGGTTATCAGGCTTGGTAGCAAATGCCTTTACTGAACCACCATGCCTGCCCAGCTTCACATTTTTTTAAGGCTTTGAATGTAGCTCCCATTGCTGGTGTTAACAGACTGAACCTATTTATCCTGTGTTTATCCTTATTCCAAAGCAACAAATCAGACTACATGTCATAAGGGTATTAGTTTTGAAAACTAGAGCTACACCCAAAATCATGACAGTAATCATGCTCATCAATGTAAGCATATTTCAAACTGAAATAAGTATCATAGTATAAAGTACAGAAGCAGGTAATTTAAAACATCTTTTATTTAAAGTTGTATATTAAAAGTAAATAGATTTGAAACCAGCAAGCAATATTGTTTATTACTCTAGTATTTAGATACCAAAATTTTATTTTATTATTTCTCCTTAAACTGCATATATTTTTATTTGTTTTAAATATGGATTTTGTAATTCAAAATGTATTAAGTCCATAAATTTAATAACAAAGCCCAAATCTACAACACCGACAAAGCAGGATATATCAGTAACTCTTATGTTTCTAAGGTCTGATATTAAAGTCTATTCATGAAAAGGTTCTTATTTGAATGTGTTTGACCTTGGGCAACATTAAAGTACAATTGTTACTAAACACAAAGTCTTTCTTCTTGCTGAATATATATCAACTGTAGAGGAGAAAATCAGTGACTCATAACATTCTACACCCAGTGTCTGCACAAAGGATTTAGATTAATTATTCTTGGGAGGTTCAGACATATTTCTGTGAGATCTTGACAACTGATATTGGCGGGTTACGACCAAAACCATTACAAATGAACTGAAGAGAGAGTCCGCTGTTTCTCCTGCCACTGTGGAAATAGAAAAGTTTAAATGTAACTAATTATCGCTGGTAGTGGTAGAAGAAATAAAAATAAACATAGCATATTTTTTCCTGGGAGATAAAGATCATTCACTTAGAATATTATTATATGCTGTTAAATGCTTTCTTGACTTTCAGAATAATAACTCTGTTGGAAGTTTTCAGACAAATATGGTATCTCCTTCAGAGATTAAAAATAAAAGATAATATCCATTGCAATCTCCCTATATATAACTTTCTAAAACATGCAATAAATTTGAAGCTCTATATGCATATCATATGCATTAATTTCCCTTCTTTGTACTCAGTTCTCCCTAGCACCTGATAAAATACATGAAAACATCATTTAAAAGTTTGCATGTTTGTGTGTGCGTGTGTGTGTAATAATAAAATAAGACAATGTTATCAGTTTGATAGTGGGGGTATATAGAGGGTTGATAGAGGCTACCTTGTAGGACTTAGAAAGAGGAAAGGGAGGGGAGAAATGTTATAACTGTTTCAATTTAAAATATATTAAAAATAATTATAGTCTGTGCTATTCATGTCATTATATGTATTTTATCAGGCTTTTGTCAAGGATATTTGTACTCCCCATTTTTAAAAGCAAGTGTGCTTGCTTCTTCTTTGAAGAGACAAAATAGATCCTCAAGAGAGATGTGACTTTTTCAAAGGCGTGTGTGAAGTCAGTGGGTTATCCTTATAATAAGACCATGTTTCCTTTCTGCCTCTTGTAAGAAAAACAAGAGTTGACAACATTATGGAGACAGCCAGGCACATTCCAGCACTTGGCTACTTTCCAGAAACTTGGAGCGTTCACTTCTGGCTGTATTTTAAAAAAATGCCCTTATTGGATTAATATTTGCAATTTGTATGAACCATATATTTTGTGGTATGACTTTGATTCCCTAAATCAGATCGTATGGACTATCATAAATAAACTGTACAAGATGATATGCATGTATGTGTGCATGTATTATTATGTATATTATTTTATAGATACATACATATGCACGAATACATACATACATACTATTTGAAATCATGTATACACAGTGTGTTTCTTGCTTGTGTGTGAATATTTTGTTTTAGGTGAGAACTGAGAAAGAATGGTCAAATGAAGAAATAGCTCCCTGAGTTCCATCTGATCCCAGGGTTCTCCGACCGTTACCTTCTTGGGTTTTCTTCAAAATCAACTTACTGATTGTGGCTTTGGAGGAACGAGGCACTCTCAGCAGAGCAGGAAAAGCCAGGGACATCATTGTCCATCCCAAACCCAACGATGTCCTGCAGCGGAGAGAACTCACTCTTCTAAAGTTGCCATTTGGCCTCCTCCCCACCAAATGATGAGAAAATTGCAAGTCACTTCTAGTTTGTTAGTTTTATTTCTATTATGTTAATTTTAGCTGAAAGCTAAATTAGAGCTTAATTTCGGGCTCAGCCAGCAGGAGCAGCTGCTACTTTTCTGGCTCCTGGACATTTCCTTCCCTCGTTTTAACAAACACGCTTCCCCTCTTTTCTGTTCTCCCCGTTTCATGTATTCTATATGAAGCAGGGCAGAAAAAAAGCGGACAGGCCTTCTTAAATCACAAATAATTGTGGTTTAGATTTCGATCACATGTATGTACAGGTTGTAGCAATTACACTTAAAAATCAACTTTTGTCATATAAATTCACGAATAAAAATGTGGCTTTGACTTTGATATCTGTTCTTAGCTTCATTGCCTTATGAAGATATAGCAAGTGCTCTGTGCAGGGATTACTAATATAGCCATACAGTTTGCAGCCATTGCGACAGTCAAATCTGCAACATCTCCCTTAACCTTGAAACTGTGCCCATTAGCAGTCAATCCCTAACTTTTCCAACACCTTTTATTTCCTAGCAACTACTAAACTAGTTTCTCTCTCTGAGGATTTGCATATTTTGAACAGCCATGTAAGTAGAATGGAAAAAAGATGTAGTGCTTTGTAACTGGCTTGTCTTTCGCATTACTGCAGTGGCCACTGTGTTGAGACATGTATGGATAGTTTTTACAATCAATATTCCTCTGGGTGGGTCTGCCACATTTTACCTACTCATTCAAACACTGGCCGACATTTGGGTTATTTCTGTATTTGGATTATTTTGAAACCCTGTTCTAAGTACTTATGAAGATGGGTTTGTGTGGGCATGTTTTGTGTATTTTGAGTGCATATCAGTAATGGAACCAGCAGGCCATGTGTGATTCTAACCTTCTAAGAAACACTAGACTGGTTCTCAAAGTGGCTGCCCCTCCTCTGTTCCTCCCAACAAGGTATGATAGTTCCAGCCATTCACTGATGTCATCTTTTAACTGGACATTTTGTTGATGAGTAACAGGAAGATAAAACATTTACATTTAACCTTAACATAACAAAACAATGTTGATATTTGACAAGACTGCTCTGACTTTTTGCAGAGGGGTCATAGGATTTAGTTTTAAAGCCTACAAGAACAGTTTTTCCCAGAGTGCTTTGCTGGGAGCTGGATGTATTTCTCCCAAACTGGAACTCTGAACACTAAGAAGTGAGATTTATGTTTCTAGAAGCTTTTCCTTGATGTCAGGTATGGGTGGGAATCTGTGGTTTGGACTTCTGAAGATGACGTTAGTCATGAGGGCTTCAGTGTTGCTTTGGCTGTTGTTACTTCCCAAATGCTGTCTTCTCTTTGTGTTTGGGAAGGAGAAGATGGCACTGGGGAGAGGCCACAGAGACTTCCACCCCTCTGCCAGTGCTTTGGGGAATGCATAGGGTTTCTCACCCACTCAGGAATCCTGGCCACACACATACTCCCCAGGATGCTCTTCACAGGTTCTTCCTTTGGATTCTGAGATTGCCTCCATCACTCCCATGTCCATGCCCGTTTGTTTGGCTTCCTCCGTGCCACCTGAATTGCTCAAGGGTCGCAGTGCCTTTTGCTATATTGTCTCTCACCTTGAAGTTTTGATTGATGTATGAGAACGTCCAATTTCTTAAGTTTGACTCAGTTTTCAAAATTGTACTTAGCAATGTTGTTATGGAAATAGACTGTGCCAAGGCATAAATGTGTACAGAAAGCTGACAAAGGAACACGGAAGGGTTGAAAATGTGCTCTTTTTTATCTTTGAGACAAGGCAGAGATTCACCATGGTGTTGTTTTCCAGCTTATTTAGTTATTTATTTGACATTCAAGTGTGCCTTATTTATTGTTGTTCATGAAGGCATTTCAGCTGACTTCAACACTGTTGGTAGCTGCTGGCCTCAGCATGGCCCCACAGCTGGTGTGCAGGGTTTTGAGCTTACTCCAGCATCCCCAGAGTCAGGTCACAGTGAGGACACTGGGATGACTCTCCCCCATGTGATCAGCACCTCTTTCCCATCTGTTATCTTCCCTAGTGATTATACTTCCTCACAGCTACTCCTGCTTCTGTGTCATGATCTATCACATCAGTCTGGTGTAGAAAGTGGTCCAGGTCAGGCCAGCGAGTGTCTCGCTCCTTTGACTGTTGCGATTTGGACTCCTGACCCCTCCTCCGAACAGAGGTATGCAGCAAGGCTAGTGGCTCTGGGCCAGTTGCATATTTATACTCTTTAATCTCATCCTGTTATAAATAATAAGTGTATCTTGACGATGTCTTGTAAACGTAACTTTTTTTTAGCAAAAGAAAGCATTGCAAGATTGTTTTCATTTGCTTTCTTATTTAATGGAAAAAGAGCATTAAGGAAACAGCCCTTCCACACTCTGCTTTCAGCTTTTTATTATGAGACAAGATAACCTGCAGCCTCACTGCTCCAGGATGAAGTTGACAACCAGTGGGTTTTGCCTCAGCCCTGGGTACTGAGACTCCACATCACTCTGTCCTGCCATGATTGCGTGGCTTCGATTTCCTAAGTGTTGTGTTTTGTTTGCCTCCTTCCTGGCCCTTTTTACCACCACTTTCACTGTCGTATTTTTCATTTAGTTTTCCTCAGCATTCCAGTGTGTATTTTATTTTTTATATTATATCTTTGTTAATTCTTGGACAGTTCTGTACAATGTATTTTGATCATATTCACCACCTGTTCCTCCAAGATTCATCTCCTATCTTCCCAACTTCATGTTTTATTAAAAAAAAGCAAAGATAAACCCCTGAGTTGAATTTGGACTTCCTGTGCAGTTATGGGTATGAGGTTGTCCACAGGAGTATGGCTGACTAACTGAGGGGAGGGTGGGCTACATCCTTAAATAAAATTGAGTTGCCTCCCCCAGAAGCCATCATCTGTCAGTAGCTCCCCAGTTAGTGATAGTGGCCTTTGGCTCCTCCCTGTCCTGTACTAAAATGCTGTTTGCTGTTGTGTAAGTGCAGGGATGGGGCAACCACCGCCGCAGTCAGTCAGTTATGCAACAGCTAGAATACAAGGTTTTGTTCTGACTCTCACCGTCTTTCTGTTTCCCCCCTTCAGTGGTCCCTGTGCCTTGGTGAGGGAGGTAACCCAAATGTCTCATTTGCAACTGAACATTCCATAGACACCTTTTCTGTGAACTTTGCTTAACTGCAAGGTTCTGACTGAACTGCTGTCCACTGTGCTGTCTCTTTTAGCAGAGCAATATCAGTAGGTTCTCTCTTGGGGTTTGTAAGTTCTCCAACTATTGGTTCTTGGCTAGATTTACGGTACCAGGTGTATTCAGAAGCTGCTCGTTTCTTTCCCGGTTGCCTAGCAGTGAAATAACTGCACAAAACTATGTTAATTAAATCACTGCTTGGCCAAAAGCTTGTACATATTTCTAGCTAGCTCTTATATCTTAAATTAACTTATCTCTATTAATTTGTGCATCACCATGAGGTTGTGGCCTACCGTCAAGTGTCCAGAGACATCTGTCTCCTGCAGCAGCTACATGGCTTCTCAATGATTCTGCATACTCTCTCCTCCTCTATTTGCTTGGAATTCCTGCCTTGCCCTATTCTGTGCTGCAATAGACCCAAAGAAGCTTCTTTATTAACCAATTGTATTTACAGCATAGAGAGGAGAATCCCACATCACCTCCTCTTTTCTGTCTAAATAAGAAGGAAGGTTTTAACTTTAACATAGCAATATTACATACAACAAAATAGTTATCAACCAAAAATTACCGCTACAATGTTTATATCTACTTTACCTTTTATCATAACTGAGGAAAACTATAACTATCTATTCTTCAACTCCATCAAAGACTCCAGAAAGTTATAATATTATGTAAGTAAACAAGAAGTGCATTGTAAGCAACTTCCAAAGCTCTAGAATTGACAGAGACATCTCCTTGCCTGGACAATCACCCAAAGTTCTTCCATAATGATGTGGCAACCATATTTAGCATACAGGCCTATAGTATCCAGCAAAATTTTCCATGAAGCAGGAAATTTGAAGATCTCTTGTGATTTGTACTGGCAAAGTTCATCAGTTGCTTTTTTCTATGTCTCGCAGAATGTCTATCAAACCCTTTGACAAAGCAGGAACCCTGAAGGACTGTCTCACCTTCTTTTGGCAACTTCAGCAGTCAATTTTCTGCAGGTCCTCATTGTCCAGTTCATACAGCATAACATCAAGCAGTCCAGGCAAGAGCAGTTTCTTGCCCAAATGGCTAGCAAACTCCTTAAGAAGCCTCTTTGATGCCCATCTTCCTCTTGAAGTAGATTGATGCTGCCAGGAGCAGATGAGTCTCACTGTCATGAAAAGTCCTAAGTTCTTAAAACATTTCAAGTGACGTATTCTGTTAGTCTTTGTAAGGTTTAAAGATTATCTGAAATATGTCTCTATATCTCTAGGAAACCTAACATGACTACAAGTTTGACTATTATAGGTGATTTTCTATCAGCCTGTATTTCTTAATTATATATTTTTAATTAGCTAAACAAACACAATACCTTAATCAAGAGCAGAAATATACACATAGTAAAATTGGCCTTAAATTTGTATTAATAAACCAAGATATATACCAATGCAAATATTAAACTCTATAAAATATCCTCTTTTAAATGTAAACAAACATTTATAAATAATATTTGGGAATTTGGGTGTAATTCTCTCCAAACTGTTTTCTGCTTTTTGTTGGGTGTAGTAATTTTGGGATTTTACAGAGACCTTTAAGGGGTTCTTGTTCTATCAAACCACATTAGTCTGAAAAGAATCCAGAGGTTCCATCCTTCATGGAAACAAAAGCAGAACCTCTTTTCCAAAGCAACATATCCTTAGACCCAAATTTTTAAATCTAGAAACCTTTAAAATACATGTTAGTTTATCTTAGCAGCCTGTACAGTATAATATTTCTCTATACTTAGCTCATTCACTGTCAAAAATATTAAAGAAAACACAATAATATACATAATCCCTACTCTGTGCATTTTCTATCTTTACGTGGCTTAATTTTCTTTACTCCTTTAAACTATGACTGTCTGTACTCTGTCTCTTTCAGGACTTTTATTTATTTATTTAAAAAACCTTTTACTTCTTTTTATAACTGTTTCTTCTCTCTCCCAAGCCTACATACATTTATCCAACACCATGACCCATTTAGATATCTTTTCCATCTGGATTTGTCTTTATTGTATGCATATCTGTAATCATTTTCTAACCAGGAGCTGTTTTGTTGTTGTTGTTGTTAAATGCTAGGTGGGCATGGCTAGGACCAACTCCACAGCACTGCCTGTTGGCTCCATCCAGATTAACATGGCAGAGGCATGCTTGCTGTCTCTGACAGTCATGCATGCTGCCCCAGCTCCAGAGTTGCAGCAGGTCTATGTCACCATTAAGCAACTTGTAGCATGCTGCTCACAGACCTCATTCGAGGCCCTGGCCTCCTGAAAAAGCCAGAGCCATTTGTGGAACTAGCACAAACCAGGAGTTACTGTTTTGAAACTGCACAGCACTTTTTTGCTGCTACTGCTGAATCAGGAAGACCTCTCTTAAAGGAGCTATGGTGGTCCTGTTTGATGACAGCAAACAGAACCCATCTGAAACAAACATGTGGCTGCACTTTGTGTTTTGTGTCTAGAATTCATTTCCAAGATCTCTCAGGTTTTATGAGGATTTAGCTAGCACACATTGGCGCACCAATCTGTAGTCAGTGGCTATTTGTTTGTTTCCCAGCCCCCCACACCCGAAATAACTACACTAAACTATATTAACTAAATCACTTCTTGGCCAATAGCTTATATATATTTATAACTAGATCTTACATCTTAAATTAACCCATCTCTGTTAATTTGTGCATCACTATGAGGTCATGGCCTACTGACAAGGTTCCAGAGGTATCTGTCTCCTGCAGTGGCTACATGGCTTCTCAATGATTCTGCATACTCTTTCCTCCTTTATTTGCTGGGAATTCTGGCCTTGCCCTGTTCTGTGCTACAATAGATTCAAAGCATCTTCTTTATTAACCAATGGTGTTTACAACATAGAGAGGGGAATCCCACATCAACCTATACATTTTCTCCTATAGAGAAGGTTTGAAATCCAACATGAAAACTATTAGTTACTCCTATAACTTACCTTGCTAGTTTTGTACCTGTGGAGAGATCTTTTCCATGGTGGCCAATATTAAGGTTTACAGGGTTTGCAGCTGGGTAAGACTACTGATGACTTCCTTCCTTACCTCTCAGAAACCAGCATCCACCTTCCATATTATGACAGGAAGATTCAGTGGGGAATCTTCCTGGTCAATATTGACATGGTTTCTATATGTTGTGAGTCAAAAGAATGTGGTGTCTTCAGTAATAAAGTCACAGTCAGGTTCTGCTGGGAAACTGAGAACAACCCTCCTTGCTATTGTTAATCAATTCTTCCCCATCTTAATTTCAAGAATCTTACCTAGTGTTCGCTATTTCCCATATTTACATTTGTCGTCTCTACCTTGATTTCACTAAATCCTCAGTTTCCCTAGGAGCTACTGTCTACCTACTGCCATGGTTTCATTGTGTGTCTCTTCCCTCTGGCTTTTGTATTTTAACTATCATGAATTCCGTTTTATCCTCCACAATGGTAACAAACACCCAACAATGTTACCTAATGACAATACTCCTAATTGTTTCTTCTTTACTGAAATTGGAAGTGATGAGAAACAGACATCCAGCCCTCATCAGCTCGTTCATTGACTCAGATATCCCTGCCTCTATTAACAGCAACTAATAGCCAATGCTATTTACCTGTATCAAACCAATATCTCAACTTAATTAGGCATGCCTATTGCTTTCTCTACCTATGAACATTGCTATAAAATTTTCCTGCTTTCTGAGCTTCATAATCAAAATTTCTGAAGTGTTTGGTGATCTTTATCACTATTTGAGATTCTGTTTACTAATAAAAAGGAAACCTTGGGTTAACTCAATGTTATTCTCAAGGTCGTACTTTCTTTTTCAATTTTATAACAAAGTTCCTAAATCAATTTACTGCCTCCATCCTTGCCCGTGTTTCTCATAAACTTACTATAGCCAGCCTAACTTTCTATCACTCAACTAAACTGCTTTGTCAAGGTCACTGATGACCAGATCATATGACTGGACCAGTGATCAATTGGTAGTTCTCACCTTAATTGCTGTAACAGGAGCATTCAGCCCAGTATTACTTCCTCCATTCCAAAACATCATCTGTCCATTTTCTGAATGTCATATTCTCCTTCATCTTTCACACTTCACAGCTGATTATTTTATCCATTGCTGGATCCCCTTTACCTCTAGAGCCTAGAGTTGACATGTCACAAGACTTAGTCCTTAGAGTATTCCTCCATTTCTTTTGTTGATGGCCACACTATACTCATGACTTCCAATGTTACAATTTATAATTCCAGAGCAATAGCTCCGGCCTGCCTATCTTTCCATCACTTCCCATATCTAGTTGCATGCATATTCGTTAACTTTTCATAGGCAGATAATTGATGGATTAAGTTACCTTTACACCTTCAGAACAATCTCCTGAACATTCCCCCAGGTTTATACCTCCTGCATTGAGGCTTAGGCTTTAAATCTTAAGCTGTTTTATACTTTTCTTTTCTCTCTGATGTTTGACACTGACTACTTGAGAAAATTCTATAATCCTATGAAACACACTCAGGAGATGACTACTTCATTACCATCTACACTGCACCTTGTCTAAACCATGTACTTCGTACCTCGTATGCCTGGCACCACTGCTGATCTTATTCTCCATCACTTTCTTGCAACTCCATAAAGCTCATCTGCTTATGGTCTTCTGGTAGCTCTTCTCCCTTCCACCACTGACCTCTTTGATGTGAGGGAAACACATACTCACTTTGGGACCTCTGTTCTACTTCTCCTTCTGCCTAGAATTTCAGCTTTCAAGCTTCCTTCCTGTCTGTACATAGTAGCATCTACACTGAAGAACTTTTTAAAGGAAAACTTCAATCTGCTGCCTTCTGGCACTTTCTATTTTTCCTCCCCTCTCTATTTTGTGTCTCAGTTATAACCATCTAGCATGTTATATATTTTATACTCCATTTTGGTTTTCTATCTCCTCTGCCAGCAGAATATATGGTTCAAAAGGGTAGAGAGTTTTGCCTCTTTCGTCAGTACCAGGGATAGTGCCTGGTATGCTAAGCACTCAGTAATTATCTCACATGGATCTCTAATGAGCTTTCTTTTTTCTTATTGTAACATCCATCTTCCCACAAAGGACATCAGGTAAGGCATTTAAGTGATACTCCTAGGGAAACCGGACACTATTCCAAGCTTCTGAGTTTTTATACATGGAGGCCGACATCAGGAGAACATTGTATACAGACGAAGCTAACAGTTGTAACCTTTGAGCACTCACAGGCTGGAGAAGTGGCTGACACTTGTTTGAACATCTCAAAAAGCTTTACTGTTGTCTAAACAGTATGTTTTATTGATTGAATTATGACCCTTTCTTAAAAGGCATGTGGGAATTTTAACCTCTAGTCCAACTGAATGTAGAATTTCTTAGTTGGTTGTCTTTGTGGATCAGGTCATGTGGTTGAAGTGAACTCTAATTTAGAACAATTGTTTATAATTATTAAAAGGTAGGAGATTTGGATATAGAGATAAGCACTAAGATGCAGGTAGAATATCATATCCAAGGGTCCCAGAAGCTGGGAGGGATCTGAAGTAGATTCTCCTTCATCGTGGTCATTTGTTGGAGGAGGGCTGCTTGTTTGTCCTGCTGTCCAGAACACAAATAATCACATAGAAACTGTATTAATTAAATCACTGCTTGAATCATTAGCTCTAGCTTCGCATTGGCTACCTCTTATATTAATTGAACCCATTTCATTAATCTGTGTATCACCACATGACAGTGGCTTACTGGCTAAAGTTCCTAGTGTCTGTCTTTGCACTTTTTGACTCCTCCCTTCTTTCTTCCAGCATTCAGCTTGGTTTCTCTGCCTAGCTAAGTTCTGCCCTGCTATAGGTTCAAAGCAGTTTATTTATTCACTAGTGGTAATCACAGCACACAGAGGGGACTCTCACATCAGTCATTGACCTTAGATGCCTAACTTCTAGAGCTGTATGACATGTATTCCTGTCATTTAACACTTACTATGTGATTTCTTTATTTTATTTTGATTTTTTTCATTTTTTAACAAAAAAACTTACTGGCACATACAGCTGGGGCTTGCTAATTTATTTAAATCTCAGAGATTTAGGTTTTAATTATCTAAGGAAAATTTCCCTTTATTACCCATTCACTAGTAAAATTTTGCTGTGTAGCATAACGTTCTCAGACATTTAATGAAAAGAAATGAAGGCTTACAGTTTTTCAAATGCATAATTTAAAATGCTTAGTTTACAAGTAAAATGACAGCTTATGTTTAACTATCATGCGTGACTGCTATACTTTATCAAATAGTTTTGGTACGTATTGCTCTAAATTGCAATATGTAAAAATTATGTCCTATCAGAATTTTCTGACCTAAGGAGATGTTTTTACATAATCTTGAACATTTAAAATTAGCTATTGGGACTATAAATGGAATTTAGTAGAAAAGTTATTCTTTGAGGGCTTAAATTTGGTCATTTAAATTGACTGAGACAGATCTTAAGATATTATAAAGTTTATTTAAACTGGCAGGCTTTAATGTTAGTAACAACTTTTGTATGTTAAAATATCTCCATGTATGCATTATCTACCTTAAGATATGGTAATATATACACAGAATTCTATTTCAAAAATACTTTATTTGGCTTAAAATTATTGTAAGAAAGGAAAAAGAAATCTAAGAAGAGATCAGTGGCTTAAAATTCCTCAATGTTGACAAGCTTGGAGGGAATCTTGTATACTAAATCAATTATAGTCTGAAGATATTAGGGAAACTATATTCAAATAATAATATTAAGTACATTCAGTTTATTTCTTCAAAATCCAGATTTAATCATGGCTGACATATATCCTTTACATTTTTTATATTTTAGTTTTCCATTCCTCAAAGTCTGTGCCAAATCTTAAAATATTGCTATACGAAGACCATGTCAATTTTGCATAATCCCTAAAAGTAGTAAAGTCATCAGTATGTGCACTCTTAAAGATGGTAGATGTCTTTGTCAGTGTTCAGTTGCAGTAAAGAGACACCATGACCCTGACCACTCATATAAAAGAAAGCATTCAATTGGTAATTGTTTACAGTTTCAGAGGTTTAGTCCATTTTCATCAATACAGGAAGCATGCTGGCATGCAGGCAGACAGTAGCTGAGAATTCTACATCTGGATCAGTAGGCAGCAGGAAGAGAGAGCCATTGGGTCTGGCTTGGGCTTTTGAAAACCAAAGCCCACTGCCAGTGAGTGACATAGTTCTTCCCACAAGTCCAGACCTACTCTAATGAGGCCACACTTCCTAATCCCTCCCAAGTAACTCTATTCCCTAATGATTATGCATTCAGATATATGAGCCCATGGGGGCTATTCCTATTCAAACCACCACAGTGGGATATGATTTTGAATCTTAGGTCTACTCCTAGCTTTGTGAACTGACTGGGTGACTTTGAAATTTTTTTCACTGTCTTGATTTTGTTGTTGTCATCAGCTCTAAAGTTCTAAAAGGCTATTATCTTTCTTCCTGAAGGCCTCTGTGGATTTGGTAGAGTTTGAGTATGTAGTTATTTCTCGCAAGAAGCCAGTCTGTGTGGCATTGTTTGCAAGGTTTCCTTGTTTTAGATAATCTTTGGTCTTCATTGACTTTAACTTTAATTTTCTTGATCTTTAGTGGTTTTCTTTGACCATCTCATCTCAAAAGTTGCACGGTACCTATAAATCTTGAAGAACAGTGTTGTGACTAATAGGTTCTGTGTAGACAGAATGAAGGACTGCGCATTGCTCTATTGGTTGCTTAGTGCAGAACATATACACAGACTTGTACAGTTATGGTTTCTGTCATATCAGTGTATCAGTCAGGGTTCTCTAGAGAGACAGACAAATAAGACACGTGCACGCAGAAGGGGTTTCTAGGAATTGACTCACATAACTACAGAAGTCAAAGGGCCCAAGACAAGCAATCTTTAAGATGGAGAATCAGAAAGGTCATTACTGCAATTCAGTCTGAGTTAAGCTTCAGAACTGGGAAACCAAGAGCTGGTGCAAGACACACACTCCACACACCAAGACATCTACAGTGCTGGTTTCCAACACCTGAAGTATGGTGTGCTTCGGAAAAGGAGGATGGGGCAGATTCTCCCTTCTTCTGTTTCCTTCTTTCTTATGACTTGTTGCTCATTGAACAGTGCTTATCTGCACTGAGGATGGAGCCTCCCCCTCAGTTAACTGACCCACACACCAATCTTTTCTAGAAACATACCCAGAAATAATGTTCCATCAGCTTTGCTGCCATCCCTCAATCTATTCAAGTTTCTCATAGCGAGCTGATCCTTAACGCATAACATGTAGCACTATGATCTGAGAAGTTTATAGGTTGAAGTCTAGATATCTGTGGGACAGTAATGGGGGGTAACTTTGGGAAGAGCTTAGGCCATATAGGTTCCAATAGAATCCAGAGAGATGTCACCTCTATTACCATGTGGTGATATCCAAGAAGAGGTTGATGTCTCTTGATCCAGAAACAGGTCTTCATAAGACAGTGTCTGACAGTATATCCCAGCATCCAGCACTGTGAGAAATAAGTTTCTGTTATTTGTACGCTGCCCAGACTGGAATTTTACTACAGAAGATACACTGGACAAAAACACAGAGGCAAACATTCATTTGGATTTGTTTACATAAGAAAATGTAAATATAGGCATATTGCTGGCATTTATTTAAGCCATAGGTTAATATTTATCACCATGTCTACACTTTAGAACAGCTGAGCTCAGAGCCAGAGCAGAGACACGTCTTTAGAAAGGAATCCATGTTTATAATTCAAGGTATAAGGTGCAGAGCGGTTCCCACTAAATACACATGTTCTTTCTTGGCAGATCATTAACCTGAAGTGATTACTCTTTGGAGTTGCCTGCTGTTAGGATTTAGAGTCAGGTACAAGACAAAGGAAATGTGACCAGGCGCGGGGAGACTCCAGGCCCTTGAGTCCTCTTCTCTTTCTGGAGCTCTGTGTTGACAGTAACAGTGGAAGGCTTTGGTGACCCCTGTGCTCCTCTCTAGCTCTTAACAAGCTCTGGATATAGCAACAGTTCCGATATTCACAGAAGCGGTAGTCTGGGATGGAAAAAATGGTTATATTTGGGGAATAAGGATGCTGTGGGTTCCCACAAACACGTTCTGTAAAGTGTTGATTTTGATAGGTGCTTTGTAAGAGTTGAGCACTTCTGATGGCCAGACATGGTACCCTGACACAGAGATGTGATGAAATCAGAACACTGTTACTTTCAAATGGAAGATGGTGGCTAAGTAGAGTCCTAAATGGGCTGTACCCAGACACAGGACAAGTGAGGGCTGGGATTTAGGGACTAGTTTACGTATGACAAAGAGGGTGAAATAGTAAAAGTATATGAATTCTGCACACACTGACAGGTTTAAATGGCTCCACAGACTCTGAGATACAGGAACTCTCTCTACTCCCCTGGACTGGGGTAAAAATGACGAGCACATAGTGACCCAGAGTGTGACAGACCCACAAAGAAACTCATTGGCTATGGCTTTGATCAGCTCTACAAACAGGAGAGCTGCCTGGTATCTGTTCCAGGGTCTTTTTAAATGAAAAACTTTATGCTTTAAAATTTATTATAAAAATGTGGGAGAAAATTGTCACATACTGAAGTTAACTGGACCCAAAGACTATACAAGTCAACGAACTTCTATACAGATAGAATAACTATTTGAAATGGAAGCTGCGGAGCGTCTCGTTGGATTTTATACTTTCACTATCAAATCTATTTTCATGCACTTACCCACCTGCTTAAATGAAAAGTCCATAAGAGAGTTAGAACTAGAAAAACACCTGGCTTCCCATCGTCTTTTATGACTGATGCTCATGACCTACACTTCCTCCCTCCTCGTCACCTAACAGCCTTTTAGTTCCCCCTCTACGTGTTACACTGTATTTACATTTGTTTACACACACACACACACACACACGTTATTTACTACATTCTACATATGAAAACATGCTCTTGTTCTTTCTGAGAGCTTGCGACTTCATTTAATATTGCATAATCTACACGTTACATGGTCTTAAAGCTAGGTTAAAGTAGTCAAAGACAAATATACAATCCCAAACCCCTGCGCTGTAGTAGAAAGACCCTCTGTACCATAAGACTGCAAGTATCCAGTTGTCACCTCTTGCCTTTGCTACCTGCATGGCAGGTGGTAGGAGGACAAACCAGGAGCACCTGGACCTTAGGAAGTACTGTCACTGACGTGGCCAATGTGACCGATAATGCGACCAATGACGTGCCTGATGTGGCTGATGGGGTCGACATGGCAGATGCGGCTGCTGGCCATTTGGATTTCCTATGAAGGATTAGGAGTTTGCCAACATGAAGAAGGTGTTACTTCTGATGGGGCAGGTGGGATAGGAGATTATGGTTTCTATCCATCCCATGAACGTGTCTAGGGCCATGCCAAGAGAAAAGGCTGAGGTCACATCCAGTGTGATGTGTCACAGGAGCCCTGGAATCTCCTAGGCCTGTTATTGACAAAGGAGTGGGCAGGTGCTTCAAGTAGTTATTTACTTCTCAGCTCAGGGCTTGCCTGACCCCCACAGTCACCTATGTGGTGCTGTCTCTCTGGTGACATTCCTTTTTGAAAATAATACTGAGGGACTTTTCATGCAAGGCAAACTTTCTACTTCTGAGCTCTGTTATTGCTCCCTTTTTGACACAAGGTTTTGTTAATTTCTCAGGCTGGCCTGGAACTTGAAGTCCTTTAGTTCATCTTCCAGAGTAGCCAGGGTTACAGGCCTGCCCTGCTTTAACTAGATCCAGTGACATCCTCATCATGTTCATCAGCAGCACAGTGGCACACCTTGTGATAATGGAGACAGCCTTTCTTCTGTAGGCCTGGCTCTCAAGTCCCACTGTAAACACGAGTCTACTTTCTACCCGCAGCCATCTCTTTCAGCTATAATTGAGATGAATGTTTCCATGGCAATCCTAACTTCTGGAGTCAGGAATTATGAGGAGGCAGTTTTGGCTGGTACTTAAGACCAGTTGTCTGGGTTGCTTGCCTACAGAACATAGCTTTATAAATTCAAGGGAGGGAGATTGGTGCTTCTCCTTAGAACTGGTTTCCCTGGAAGTCAGGTCTTCTTTGATGGAATTCGAATGGCTTGCTCAAGACATTATCTTAATTTTAAATGCAGAGAAATAGAACACAATGGAGAAACAAAGCCCTTTTCATGTGTCAGGCCTGACAGGAACTCCGATTTAATCAGGCTCAGTGTGTCCTGTGCATATGAGCTGCCCTAGTCCTGGGATGAAGTAAACCCAAATGTTTGGCATTTCAACATGCTCCTAGTTCTATTTGGTTTATCACCATTTTCTTAGCTGTTTGTTGTGAAAATGTCACAAAATATTACACCCTTAAGCATCTGGCAATAAGCTGAAGATTTTGACTAGTCAGTAATGATTTGTACTTCTGTATTACTCACATTTTCATATTAATTTTTTATTAAACTTCCCAGTTCTGCTTATTTTTCCACTATTCTTAAATATGGGCTTTTAAAAGTGACAGTAATCTGTTGTAAAATAGAAAAGTAATTTTGAGCCTGTTTGTAGCTTGCCAGATTTCCATTCATCAGGGAGCCCAGGTTTGAAGTGTCTGAATGTTTTCTACTATTTACCTCCATGTTTCTAGTAACTTTTCAGGGTTAGTATTATCTATTGCTTGACAAGTTGTTAAGGACTTCGTTGAGCCCCTCCACCAAATTCACATGTTGAAGGCTTAATCCCTGGGACCTCAGTCGATATTTGGAGCTAAGGTCTCTTCAGGTGGAATAAAGGTAACATTAGGACAGTAGTGTGAGGTCTTGTCCAGTCTGACTGTGTCCACCTAACGAGAGGAGATTGGGGCATTGGCACTCACAGGGGGGAGATAATGAAAAGACGGATTCTAGAAGTTCGTCCATTTGAGGTCCATTGATTGACAGCTTGCTATTTTGAATATTGTTTGTTATGCTTTGCTTACTTGCCTACCGTGTTTCCTCCTTCCAAACTGAGTTTCATGAAAGGAAAGGATGGTGCCTTTTACACAGTGAAATCTAGGCATCTAATATGCATGGCTCGATTGTAATGTGTTGAACGAATATCAAATACACCCATAGTGTTCCTTGACGCTTTGCCACTGTCGCCTACAGAACATTCCGCTGCACATTTGCCTAAGCTTAAATGATCTAGTTAGCGTGTTTGTTTGCTAATGTCGTTCTATCACTTGAGTTTGGGGCTTGGGTGTTTTGGAGACCAGCTCCTTAACAAGACAGAATCTAGACAAAGCAATAATCTGTCTCTACTCAGCCTGAACCTAATATGTTAATTCTGATTTAATTTAATTTTCTTCTGCTCATGGCATTGAAATTTTCAAATGGTTCATTTGGTGCTTAATTATTAGCTAAAAATGCCACCCTATCTAACTAGAAGTCATGCTGTGTCAAGCGCAAATCAGTTCTCTGGGCAGGGTTTCGCTCCTCTCAGCACTGATGGGTTTTGTTATTCAGGAAGGCAGAGGTTCTAATTTGAAGAGAACTGATCTATTTTAGAAAGTATTTCCAAGTATTTCAGGACTAAATGCCTCATCTTGTGACTTCCTGTCTGTTTCTGTTACTTACTGTAATGCTAACTGTCCCTCTTGTAGAAGGGCCTTAGCATAAAATATACCAGCCAAGCTCATAGACACTTCACTCTTGTCCGAAGACTGTGTACTGATAGAAGTTTCTGACCATTGGCATCAATGACAGTCAGACGGTCTAGTCTGTTCCTCTTTTGCGGAAGTGATGGTCATGTTATTACTACCCACCCCTTTTGTGTGGCTTCCTATTGCCACTATAACAGCAATGGGTTGCGTTTTACTACCTGTAGTGCCTTCTCTGTGATTTCCTATTGCCACTATAACAGAAAACCTTGGAGTTGAAAAGCTTTTCCCAAAACAAAAGCACTGTTTGTAAGTTAGAGGCAGGATGGTGCAATCACAGTCTTGATGGGGTTACATTCTTTTCCTGAGGCTCCAAGGACAATGCATGGTCTTGTCTTTTCCTGCATCTTGAGACTGACTGCTGGTTTATGGCTACCTTCATTCTTCAAGCTGAGTCTCATATTGGGCCACGCTGACCTCCTTATACTCTTTGTAGAATAACCTCTTCATTTAGATGAGGCGACAAACAGCCCACGTTTCCTTCTGTCACATTGTATAACATAGTACAGGATCATAAATAGGATATTTGGTGGTTGTGGGGGATGGGATGTCTCAGTCTCCGTATCACACAGCCGTTAACTTTTCATCCCAATGGTTATGCTTTTATTTATATTTTCTCTCTCCTTAGTTCTTCCTTGCAACCCTTTATTACAATAGCCTTTACTCTGCATTTATTCTGCTTTAGCTTGTGCCTATCTGTCCACGATGTGTTACATAGGTACACATATAAGGGTGCCATCAAAATGACTTTTTGATATACTACTGCTCAAAAGAACCCTGTGAGGCTGTCCTAAGACAGGCTGTGTTTTCATTTGGCACAGAGAAAACTGCAATTTGTCAGATTGATTCTTAACAATCAATACGATTCTTTCTTATTCATTAGTTTGACTTGGAATTGAAGTCAATGTTAGGAAAGATATGCCTACATATTTATCCTCCACGAAGTAGGCATCTTATCTGCATTGATGAAAACTGAATCTCAACATCTGGAGGACTTTCCCAAAGTCAAACAGTTGGTAGCTGACAAATAGCTGGGAGAGCAGAGCGTATGAGTTTGTGTTGCGCCACACTATCTTCCTGATGAATATTTATAGACCTGTGCCTTGCTGCCGCCCTTCCTCTTTGTTATTGATTGGTTACGTTTTAAACATAGTGAGTGGTCTTATTGCATTTTGGGTTGTTCATTGAATTTCTCTTTTGCGGTGGCGAGGGGCACCTGTGCCCCTGAGCTGTCCTCGATTACAAAGAAGTCCTCCCCTCCGTCTCTTTTTGAGTTCCTTCTTCTGAGGTGTCTTTCACGCTGCATGTTTCTCTGTCATGAAGGTCACTGTTCATGAATGGCGCTGGTCTTCTGAAACTCCATCAGTGTGATGAGCTGCTGATTAGGGTTGGAGATGAATGCTTGTTTTGCTCATAGCTAGACGGGGAGTTTTATTATATGATCTTTTGGCTTTCTCTCTGACTCCTGGCTTGTCCACGTATAAATAATAAGGCCAGAACAGTGATTTTATTTTCTGTTGTCCAAGACTCAGACGTGAAAAATGTAACTGAACGTGGTTGCATTTTTTAGTAAAGTTCTTTTCAAGATTCATATTGAAGAAGCATTTGGCTTGGTAGTGATCTCCCCCACAAGACTGATGAAGTCATCGGTTGTGACAGGCACTGGGATGAGGGGTGCTGGGAAGATTTTGCTCTTTGCTTTGTTTTCTAGATTCATTTGCATTGGATTAAGTGGCCTGCAGGAAGAATCTTCCTTCAAGTCTACTCTGTGTGCCTTGTTTGCCTAAGCCAATCATCAATCCTTGAGAAATGCAATTACTTAGAAAACAAAATATAGCCTCTAGCAATTTACCTGAAATATTCCTCTTCATATTGTAGTTTCAGAGCATTGCTGATACCAGGCTGGACAGCTTTTGTTAAGCATGTTTGTTCTCGGGACTAGATTAATATTTAAGTGTAGGTGCCCCTACCAAGGGTCCAATATTATTTATTGAAATAGTATACAGATGTTGGTAATGGATTAAAAAACCATTAGGTATGCAGTAATTTTATTTGCCAAGTAGGATTTATGCTTGCTACTTCTACTGCGATGGTTCATCTTGACTGTCAACTTTATCTTATTGAGCAAAGCCTAGGAGATTAATACAGCACACCTTTGAATGTGTGTATAAATGTTCTCCAGAGAGGACTAACTGAGGAAGCGAGACCCACCCTTATGTATTAGCATACAATGGTCTGGGGCTCAGATGGAATTAAAAGAGAAAAGGGGGAAAGTCTAAGACACGTATGTACTCTCTGCTTTCTGGTCACTGTGACATAAACAGCTTCATTTGACCATAAGACCTTCACCACGACAGACGGATCCATAATGAAGTCTTTCTTTCCTGTGTTGATGGGACATTTTGTCTTAGTGACTGGAAAGCCATGAGCGTGCTCGGAGCTGCTGCTATTAGGATAGGGCACCACTCATTGCATTCTGCACAGAGAGAGTAATTTTGATTGACTGATAAATTATCCATAAAGAAATTTCCTGCTGGAGCAAGTTATGCTTGTAAATAGACTAACTTGAAAATAAGGCTGAGAAAGGCAGTTAGCTGCAATTCTATGTTCATACGTCTCTGCTTGAGAAGTGGAAATGTGTTAAAACTTGAATGCATGTAATACTGAACAAGCCATGTCTCATGGACCACCCATCATCCCACACAGTCCCCAGTAGAGCTGCCTGTACAGCATCATCTCAGATGTCCGGGTGACTCTAGCCTCCTGGGATGAGTGGTCTTATGTAACCACCCTGCTCCCAATCCCCAATAACTTTTCTCTGAAAAGCTCCCCGAGAACTTCCCGGAAAAGGAAACTACTTCTGTCATTAGGCTATGAGCGATAGATAGTGACTTCTCAACTGGGAGTCATGGCTGCCTTCAGTGATTTGATAAAGTTAGTTATAATGCTGGAAAGTTTTACAGAGTAAGCAGCTGGGGGCTTTCTCAAGTCAACAACCAGGAAGAACGAGCTGTGCTGATAACGTATAAGCTTCACATGGGCCTCTCTTCCAAAGGCTGCAGATGAAACACAGCTTTAACTATCACTGCCTTTATGGAGGTGAGACTACCCTTCTGTGAAGGAACCAAATAAGGTGTGCTTTGACTTTTGTTCCACATAATCTGTGAGATGATAAAGCTGCTGTATTGAGCTATCAAGTTTGGCGGAAATTACTTTCAGAGGAAAAAGATAGCATATGAAGCCTTCTTTGGGGTTTCATATGCAGAGACTTCAATTCTGTCATGAAACATGCAATGGAGATGCCATCAAAAGTATGATAGGGTCTACCGTTCAGCCCACATACAGTCTGTCCTTTCTTAGAGCTCATTCTTGATGAAATTATCTTTGTTTCTTTGACTAAAGAAACGATTAATTTCATAGTGTGGTGAATGAATCTTGATGGACATTTCATAATGCAAAGTGACCTCCTAACTATAATATATAAGAATCCCTTCTTTCTTATTATACCACAGCCAATTTTAGTAGAAAGTAACAGTTAATTAGAAAAGAGATAGCCACAGGATCAGCTTATCTTTGGCCATATAATTTTATGTTCTGTGCAGAGGAAAATTTCCACTTCTCTGAACTTTTTGTCAAATCTCCACTTTTTTATTTTTGCTACATCTGCTTCCCCCAGTCATGCCTTAAATTACAACTAATGACTATGATAATACTTTGCATCTTCTTTTAATTCTGCCCCTTTCTTCATGCTTAGGCTATGTTCCCTCATTACATGCTTCCCATTCTAGAACATTCTGTATACTATATACTAGTTTCCTTCCAATGGACTTTAGGGCAATGACAGTAAGGAACATAAATCTCATTTATCCTGAATCTCTACCATCCATGTATTCTTTGGTACAACATAAGCATCCAATAAATACTTTAAAATAAATAAATATCAATATCAATAATAGGAAGATGGTGATTTCTTAGCAAATAGACAGTGGAAATGTGGGAATGCACGCTATCCCCAGATACTGTTCCTATAGTGGAAACCACTAAAACTTGATTTCCTGCAGTATTGTCTTTCTCTTTCCCAGAAATCTAAAGGATGCTGCATATGGATTCTGCCAAAGAGAAGGCCATCTAGGGAGGTGTAACATTCAAAAATCCATTAGCAGCAAGTCAAGGACTCATTATTGAAGTTCCATTTAATGTGTCTCCGGAGGTGTTAGTTATTATATAGCACTGACATCTGTGGTGGTGTACATCGAGAGGCATTGTTTATTTGTGTAACACTGATATCCATGGTGGTGTGCCTCAGGAGGTACTGGTTATTCATATAACACCGACATCCATGGTGCTGATATCTTATTGAGAGAGTCTCAGAGTCTGAAGTAGGTATTTCAGTATTGAAAACAGTGCTAATCAATGACTGTGCAAGATGAAACACAACTCTGGATGGGACATTAATGGCAAATATGCTGTCAGAGCATTTTTACCTGGAGGATTTCTGACAAGAAAGAATACTTGTGGATTCAACGGAGCATCCTAAGGGTTCTGAGCACCTCTGTCACAGAGGAATTAGAATTTTCTTCACAAAGACCCCAGGTGTCTACTTTGCCTTTCAGAGAACAAGCATCTAGGGTTGCCCCAGTAGCTAAGCTCCAGAGCACACTTAAAAGGTTTGGCACTTATGGAGGACGCCCCTTTTCATTTAGATCATTAGGCTACCTGTATTCTTAGGGGCCAAATCTCTTCTTCAAAGAAAAAGAAAAGTCCTGATCATAGTTAACTATCTTTGGGCAGCTGATGTTATGGCTCATATATCTAATGAAAGTGAAGATGTTTGAGTATGGACAACCCATGGAGAAAGACACAAGTTTATAGTTTAAAAATATAAAGATTTCAGACCAAGTTATAGTCTTGAAGTCTTCTCTTAATTGACAAGTGACACCCAAACCATCACATTTTCCCCAAATGGAAACTTACAAACTTAAATGGAAGAGTTGATTTCATATATGTTTTTATCAGTGTTCTATTGCTGTGAAGACACACCATGACCATGGCCACTCTTATAAAACAAAGTATTTAATTGGGACTGGCTTATAGTCTCAAGCTTTAGTCTGTTATCATGGCCAGAAGCATGGGTTTACACAGGTAGACACGGTGATGGAGAATTAGCTAATAGATTTATATCTGGATCACCAGGCATCAGGTAGAGAGATATTAGGCTTTACTTGGACATTGGAAACCTCAAAGACCATCTCCAGTGACACACTTACTCCATCAAGGCCACACCTCCTGTTCCTTCTCAAATAGTGTCACTTTCTGATGACTAAGCATTTAAATATATGAGCCTATGGGGGGGCATTGGTATTCAAATCGTCATAATCTGCAATGGAATTTTCAGTTATTTTAAAGGAAAGCATAATTTCAAGCACACAAATACTACTAGTAGAGATTGGTCTGATAAATTAAAGGAAAAAAAAAACAAAGTACTTTAAGCCATGGTGATCCAATAAGATACATGGGGTTATTCCATTTTCTTTTTTGTATCTGTTGAGGCTTGCTTTGTTGCCTAGTATGTGGTCAATTTTTAAGAAGATTTCATGAGGTGCTGAGAAGAAGGTATATTCTTTTATATTTGAATGGAAAGTTCTATAGATGTCTATTTAGTCCATTTGATTAATGACAACTGTTAGTTCCTTTATTTCTCTGTTAATATTTTGTCTGATAGACCTGTCTAGTGGTGAGAGTGGAGTGTTGAAGTCTCCCACTATTAGTGTGTGGGGTTTAGTGTGATTTAAGTTTTAGTAGTATTTCTTTTACATATGAGGGTACCCTTGTATTTGGGGCATAGATGTTCAGTATTGAGATTTCCTCTTGATAGATTTTTTTTCTGTGACTAATTTGTAATGTTCTTCCTTTGATGTAGGAGGGTCATCTGTCTATGTGTTACTTTCATTGGTTAATA
>LOEQ01005791.1:0-10589 GCA_001685075.1 Bramus lutescens | reverse complement strand
ATCTATCTATCTATCTATCTATCTATCTATCTATCTATCATCTATCTATTTTGGTTGGGTTGTCTGCATGGAGACCAGAGGTCATAGAGCGTACCATTCCTTAGGAGTGGTCAACCTTATTCTTTTGAGGTAGTCTCTAACCAGGACTTGGGTTTGCTGATTAGGCAAGGCAGTCAGGCCAGTATTCCCCAGAGGTCTGCCTGCCTCTCCATCCCCACTGCCCCGATTAAAAGTATGTATCCCTATGCCTGGATTTAATGTGGGTGCCTGGGACAAACTCAGATCTTCATACTTGGGCAACAAGGATCAGATCAACTGAGTCATCTCTCTAGTCCTAAATTCTTTAAAAGTTAATTCTTCAGCTCTTAACACAGGCTCTTACTTTTTCTTCCTTTTCTTTTTTTCTTTTTTTTTTTTTTTTACAAAATTATGCAGTGGGGTTGTGGGGTTCAGGCACTCTATTTGATAGGTAAAGGTTAGACCATTAGACCAGGCTTTGGGTCTAAGGACAGGATCCAGGTAACAGTGTTATAGATAAAGCTTGTGTTCAATGTTCAAGGAAAGGGTACCTCTCATCAGCCTTGGGGCAATTGTCCACATATACATCTGTGTGCTTTGAGATATGGTGAATGGGGATCTTGGTGTGATTTAACCTAAAGTTGTTTTATATGTGTGGCTATATATGTCTCTAAAGTGTTCCTAATCTAATTTCCCTTGCTATGCTGCCCCATTGGCAATGAGCAGGTGTTGGATAAAGTGCTCATACTGGGCCTGGTAAGTCATTTAAGAAGTATTTAATAGACTTCTTTCATTTGCTGGGCTGCACATTGGCTGTTCATAGATAAATACAGATCTGTAATAAGGAGTTGGCAATCATCCTTGTCCACTTATATTTTAAGATACCTCTTTGTCAAAACAGTTTGCCAATTGTAATATATAGCATGAGTTATACAAATGTCACTGTTCCTGAGATTATGATTATAACTCTGGACAGGAAAATATGAAGTCATAAGAAAGACTAACTCATGTGACTATTATTAAATTAACCAGGTAAATGACAACAACAACAACAACAACAACAAAACCCTTTGCAAACTCCAAGACATCCTGAAGGGATGCTTCTGATGATTCTATCTACTAATAAATTAATCTTGCCCCTCCCTAGACAAATGCCTGCAGGTGTCGAGGATGTGGAATTTTTCAGGTGAAAACATTATTTTGAAGTAAAATATGATCATATTGTTTCTTCCTTGTGTTCTCTTCAATACCTTCTGTGTCCCCCTTACTCTCTCTAAAACTCATGGACACTTTTTGTTTGATTATTATTGTTAACACAACACACACATACACAAAAACAAAAAGTAAATATATAAGCGCAATCTGTTGAATCTACTTAATATTGCTTATTTTTGTATATTTTTAAGGATGACCACCCTTTATTAGGAGTCTCATCCCCGAGGAAGACTAATTCTCCTTTTCTCAACAGCTGTTAATTGACTGAACTCTTTACCTATAGTTGGAGCCCCACGACAATGACATGTCAGCTGGCATTAGATTGTTAGCTCTTGTGTAGGGAACCATTTTGTTGAGATTTCATGGATATAGCATTGCTGTAAAACCTAGAAGATGCAATCATGCAGAGGACTTTTTATTCCTTAGGTTCTTGCAATCCTTCTGTTTCCTCGTATACACCGTTCCCTGAACCTTAGACATTAGGGGTTGTAGTGCAGATGTGCCATTTGGGGCTGGGCACCTCATGGTCAATTGTTCTCTGCATTTTGACAACTTGTAGTTTTCTGTAAATGTCTCCGCTACAAAAAGAAGCTTCTTTGTTGAGAGGTGAGGGCTACACTTAATCTGTGTGTACAGGATGTGCCTTTAGGAAGCGACTAGAAATGAAGCTGGCTTAGGAAAGCAGCAGCTGTAGATTTGCCTCTGACATCCATGACCTCACTAACCACATGGACCAGATGTGCTTTCTTTTCTGTTGAGCAACCTTAGGTCCAATTAGAGAGATTTTGATTACCGCCAAAACTTAAGTGCCACTGTTGGACTCCTAAGTGTATCTTGCTGTGCTGGCCATTGGGATTCCTGGGCATCACAGATGGATGGGACCACTGATTTATTTCCTTGCTGGTCAGATCACATAGCATCTCTGGGTACTATGAAAGCTAATCTTCAGGTGAAGGCGTTTGGGTCAAATCCAGCTCTATTCCTCCAAGCCCTCTGTCTGAAATGGGCTGCATCTTCAGCAGCAGGGATTTACCTTCCACCTCTGGGAGACAACCATCCTTGACAACAGTAGCCTTTACCATTCAGGAAGTCACCTGGGTTCCCCGGATCAGCAACTGGAAAGGAAGTTTCTCATGCCTAGCATTGACATTTTTGCTGTGGAGTTTGTGGCTCTTCTGGAACTATAAGCCCAAATAGCATAACTTCATTATACTATTATATACATAATATATACATTTCATTATACTATTTATAATTCTGTATACACAATCGTATATAAAATTATATATAATTTTAGGTAAATATAAAATAATATGGTCCCCTATGGATTTTTCAAAACCCTAGCATTCTTTAATACTGAAGATATTGTTTTTTAAATTTGTTTGAATATCTTTGATCATTTTAAGTGACATATAAATGATTACTTTGCATATTCTTATAATTTATTGTGTCTAAGAATCATCTGGGACCTTATGAGGCTAAAGATTCAACTGCCTTTCCCAGAAACTCTTTCAGTGAGTGTGGCCTAGTGTTTCTCAAACTTGAGTACACCTAAGACTCACACTGGGAGTTCATAAATATCCTTCTGCATAGGCTATACCCTAGACTCTCTAAATACTTCTGAATTCAGGGATGAAAGCCAGATATTAACACTCCTGGGGATTCTGGTGTAAATGTTCTAAATGCTATCCCTTACAAAGCATGACTGTCCCTATCCTCTGGGTATCTACCCACGAAGAACTCTAAGTCAATTTGTCCAAAGGTGCTTTCGCATCAGTGTTTCTATAGCAATAGTCACCATGGCTATCTTATGGAGCTAGTGGAACTAACCTAGGCATGCAAGAACAAAGGAAGGATAGAGAAAAGGTGGTGGATATACATAGACATGGATTACCTTCAGCCAGAAAGAGAAAAGTTAAGTCATTTGAACGAACATGGATACAACTGCAGATAATTGTATAAAGTGAATCCATACTTCCTCAGAAAGGCAAGTTCCATAAATATCATATATCTACTCTCATTTGGGAATCCTATATTTTATATACATAAAATCATGTATGTATATATGATATAAAGATACAAGTGAAACTGTCTACAGGAAAAAAATGATTGACGGAGGGATAGAAAATGGAGAAGAAGTCAGAAGGCAGAATCTGATCCACATACAATACATTCTTGAATGAAAATGTCACTATTTAACACTGGACCATGTAAAATGAATATATACAATGACAATTAAAAATAGATTAAAGTGACTGTCAAAAAGAAATCATAAAACCGAGCTATAAACAATAATGACCTGTAACCTCTCACATAAAGGAAGGTGTTTGTTATAACATGGGTTAAAACGGTATAGACTAAAACCAGATTTATTTTTTAAAAGTTGAGATATATCAAATACCCTAACTCTTAATGGCTGAACTTTATATGCTCCAGAAATGAAGTTTCCCACCAACAATGCCAGGATGAAAATAGTACGTATTGAAAACTGAATGATTGAAAGGAAGATTTGCATTCTGAAATCTTTTGATTTCAGGATGAGAGGATTCAAGTTTATTTTCTTACAACTTTTGAACATACAATATCTGTGCTTTTTTCTCCCTACGCTTTGTATGTTTAATTAAATATTGATCTGTGGCTGACTCTAACCAGAGCTGTTGTCCATGACACCAGGACAGTCTTTACCATGCATACTTTTAAAGTAAATTCTCTTTCTTAATTCTCAGCTTTCTTTGATTCTTTCTCTTATCCTAGGATGATTCTGCTTCTTGGATGCTAACCTTAGGTAGAACAAAATGATTAGCACCAAGATCCCCCTGTAGTTATGCAAAACGTAAAGAAGAAAAAAGTACATTGCCCATTGTTATTGCTGCTGTGACCTGCTTGGTGCTGATATCACGGATGCTTGGAAGTCACAGTGGAGGGAGGGAGCGATGGATGCCCAGCCTGGTTGACTGGTTCCACTTGAAACCTGAGAGTTTGGTTCACAACCCAATCTTTTTGCTAACTCGTCATCTCATGCCCTCTCTTTCTCCTCATGACTTCTGCTCTCAATCCACAGGGCAGCATTCATTCTTTCATAATTCTGCTGATAATTAGGAGGTTTTTCCTTGTGCATGGAGGAAGGGAGAATTCACAGAACTCAATGATTGTACCAAGGCCTCTTCAAGACCCTGCATGTTCTACCTGATTTCCCTGCCTTTGCTAACCCTCTATTCCCATTCTAGTCTCCCTACAGAGGCCAGCTTTGCTGGCGATTTCATTTCCTCTGTCACTCACGTGTCTTTCTCTTCTATTATACTAATAGTAGCTAGTCTACTAAATCATGGTAATACTAAATCTAGAATTTAGCCTTCTGTTCTTTCAGACTGAAACCTATTACCCACTTCAGTCATGGACTCTCCAACCATAGCACCACCACCCTCTCCGGGCTGAAGACAAAGCACTTCTAAATAACAAACATTTCAAGAAAGGCTGTTTTATTTTAAAGAATGCTGCATATAAGTACCTATTATACAAAGCTTCATTATACTTGAACCAGACATATTTTCTGTCCAGCTGGTAGACTCATTCAATGTAAAAAGGCATTCTCGCATCATAAACATTAATCCATACTTGAGCCAGGGAGCTTGATGTTTGCAGCTTTTTTAAAACAACTATAATTTTCTTCTTCATTTTGAATTGCATGACATAATTTGGCATTTATAACATAATTCTTTTTAACAGAAACATAATAGAACTGAGTAAAAATTTGATTTTTTGTCAGTCATATTTATGTTCTTTTCCTCTTTACTCATCTAACACTTATTTAGCATTTGTATGTGTTGGGAATTATTCTCTGTTTTCTTCTTCTCTATTTCTCAGTTTAGATGTAATGTTCTGGAATCATAGAGGAAATGGAAGGAGATTAAAGTCACATAAGTTAGATGTGGTGTTGGAAAGATGGGACAGATGCCACAGCAGGAGTGTGGAGACTTGTAACGCCCCAGTGCTCCGTATGATTAACAGGCTGAGTCTTGACAAACTTCCCAATCCCCATTTATTGATGCGAACATAGAGAAAACATCTTTCACGGCTAGGATACATTTATCTTAATATTGCTGGGGTCTAGGAGAGACACAAAACTCAATCATCGTGTACTCTGTATTTGGGCCTGGAACGACTGAGTCTAGGCAAGAAAGTGATGTCACCCTGGTATATTTTGTGGCCATGATGGGATGCAGAAGTGGGAGTGCACATAAACTGATTCTTTTTTATTATTAATCTTTGATAATTTCATACATACTGGTCAAGTTTATCCCCATCTCTTCCCAGAATTACCAACTCCTCTCTTCTGAACTCCTTACCCCACTAGTGTGTCTTTTTATTTTGTTTTGTGACTGCCGCCAGCTCCTGGTGTGAATGGGCATGGGTGTGGATCTGCACTCTGGAGCATGACCTGCTCACTGGTCACAAGGGGACAACTCTCCACCTCCCAGCATCCACCAACTGGTAATAGTTCCCTCTGTTCGCAAGACAGTGGTGTGAATCCAGAACCTTTCATTAGGTTTGTTTCTTCCTGGGGAGTTGAAACCAAATACTCTTTCTGGAGCAAACCGATTTGCAGCCTGTTAGATAGGGTCCAGCATTGCTTTGGGCAGAACATGGAAGCGAGGATCAGAGGATTTCCCTCTGCAACTAGCTTCAGAAGGTGCTTGGTTACTGAATCAAAGGCTCACTGTCTCCTTTCCCCCGTTTTCTGCCCTGTAAAGCAGAGAGCAGATGCCAGAAAACACCCGATGAGGTGTTGTTAACAGCTGGCAGCTGACATTGTGAATATAATTTGGGAACCCATGTTACCGCCGTCACTAGAGCTGCCGCTGGAGTCTGCGGGGGAAAGCCTAGGGAAAGAGAATTCCGCCCGTTATTTTTGATCTATGTTCCTCACAGTGAGAATACAGGTTTGGCAGCATCGCAGTGGTTTCTGTCTTCTGGGATCACCAAAATGATTGAGGAGCTTAGAGGTGGAGGTTAGGCCTCCTCTGCAGGAACAAATTTGGGCTTTTCAGCCATCAGTAAGTGAGGCAGAAGAAGCGAGGCATGGTGGGTACTGTTACTGAAGAAGGGAAGGGAAACCAGTGATGCTTTATGCTAATGTTATCTTGAAGAAAGCTGGGGAGGTAAAGAGGCCAAGGTAATGAATGGCTGGCTGTTTGCAGAGATCGGTTGTTGTTCCTGTTCTGGGTTACCCAGACCACATCATTGTATTCGCATTTTTAATGAAGTTTGATAAAAACTTCCTTACGATCAAACTGTTGGTGAGTTCGTGGGCTGAAGCCGGATGGCTCGCTAATACGACAATGTTCTTCTCTCTGCAGCTATTTTCTCAGTGTGGAATAGGGAGCTCAGTGTGCGTCCTGTGAACCTCGGTTCCTATGGACGCCCTCTAGTGAGGGTAGAGACAGTAACCAGAGGAAAATATATGAGGATGACGAGTTCTCACGTTCAAAATTCTGATTTATTTGGTCTCTGATTACATCTAGGAATTGTTGTTTTTGAAAATGCCTGCCCCTCCATTGAGTCTAAGATATAGTTGGTTGAAAACCCCACAGGTCCATTGCTAACATTCCCTTCAGCAGATGCGCTGGAGAATCACACTTCTGTAGTTTCTCTTTCTCCCTTTCAAACGACGAAATTGTCAACATTCTGGTCGATTTCAAGTTTCCTTCTGTGATATTATATATGTGATATTACCTATGTGAGATTACAGTATTTCCTATGTGTGTAAGCTGTATATAATGTGTATTTAAATCCTGAACTATGATAGATATGAAAAGCCAACCCATTGCCCAGCTTAAGAACTAGGCTTACGGCCATTGCTATTGAATTTAGGAGCATGTTCCTCTATGACCTCATCACCTTGAGAGTCCATGAGAGCCTTCCATATTGCCTAGTGTAAGGGTGTGGGCTTTACCATTCCAGCCCTCTTTTAAGATTTTATTATTGCTTTGTGCAATGTCATGTTTGATCTTGTTGGACTTTGTATACTATAAAAGCAATCCATTTTCTTCTTGCTGTTGTACCCTTGAGTTCTCCTATGATGCATAGGATATTGTTATTCATTTTTATAACGGGTGACATTCCCTCTGTGTGAATGTATCACAATTTGATGTAGTACTTATCTTGTTAATGAGTATTAGGTTACATGTTACCCCATGCTATTTAATATTATGAATATATGATATCAGCCTTCATAATTTCTATTGATCTAATATGTATAAATTATCTTTTAAAACAATTTGTCAATTTTATTAATATGTAAATCATAAACACATGAACATATATTAAAGATGTGCAGTGTAATGTTTTGATATACATATACATTGTGACCTGATTATTACATTCATCATATGTCTACCACCTCATGTTGTTACCTATTTTGTGTGTGTGATTAAAATATTTAAGATCTGCTGCTGAAATGTCAGGATTTTGAGACACTATCTTTTACTGCTGTCACCATTCTGTTTCTTAGGTCCTTATAACTTACTTATCTTAGAAGTACAAGTTTAGATCCTGTGATAAAGACCCCTTGTATTTTTAAATTCTCCACCCTCCAGCTCTTATGCATTGCTGTTCCTTTCTTAGTATTAGTTTGATCGTTTTTATAGTCTACATGTAGGTCAGATTATTCTGTTTGCTGTTCCTTTTCTGGCTTACTTAGAATAATGTCCTCTAGATTAATCTATAATGTCACAGATAGTAATATTTTCTTTTTATACACTGGAGTGAGAGAGTGTGGGACTGAGAGAGAGAGACAGGGAGAACATAAAAATAGTGGTTTGTAGGGACCGATGGGGGACATTGAAACGATAGTCAAAGAAGTCACTAAGCTGTCAGGGGCATTTAGAATTTTTCGTATTTTGTCTATTGTAAGGCTGCCATGAACACAGCAGTACATATGTCTTTTTGAGATTTTTTTCCTTTCATGTATATGTCCAGAAGTGCGATTGGTAGGTATTTTTGTAGTGCCAATCTTAGTTCTTTCGAGAATTCCCCAGTGTTTCACACAATGGTTGAACCAATTTCTATTTCTATGAATATTATATAGAGATTCTCTGTTTCCTGTGCCCACATCCTCCAAAGCACTTGTAACATTCTGATGACAAGTAGTCCCATCAGGTGTGCAATGATACTTCCTCTGGTCTTGATTCCATTTTACCTGGTAGTTAGTGATGATGAGCGTATTTCCACACAACCATTGAGCCCATTGTCTTCCTGGAAGACTGTCTCACCTGACCCTTTGCCTATTTTATAGCAGGACTCTTACTGTTATTAGTGCAGAAACTTTTTGGATATTTTGTGGGGTTTTAACCTTGTAGGGAAACATCTTAGTCTGATGAGTACCTGTTGGTTATTTTTGGTTTTGTTCTTAGTGGTTTTGGTGTTATACCTAAAACTATCATTGAGCAGACACCATCATGGAATTTTGACTGTCTCTTCTTCTATGAGTTTTGCAGATTCATATCTTACATGTATGTCTTTAATTATGAGTTGATTTTAATGTCAAGTATAAGGATTTTTCCACACATATATAAGGAATAAAGAAATTACATTTTTATTTTGCATTTTATATTTGTAGATATCATTTTCCTGGCACCATTTATGAAAACGTTCATGACTTCTGCTGAGGCTTTCTTTAACCTTAATTTTGTTCATGGAGTTTTTGAGCCCCTGAATTTTCCCGTGGTTCTTCTCCGAAACTCCCCTTTTTATCTCTTTTTGGTTGCTGTGTTGAAAAGAAATTTATTCCCTTAAACTTATGAAGACCCACACCAGAAATAAAGGCTGATGTCAGTGTTGTGCTTCTTTATAAGGCTTAGACTTTCCTTGATTTTCCAAATTCCCTGTGCTACAGGCAAATAACTGGCCAATGACTTCTGGGTCACTCCCATCTGTGTTTCCTCCTTCTTATGGTCTCTTCTTTCAATATACCACATTTGTGTGTCTCTAATAAGTAGATCACCATTGGATTTAGAGCCCAGCTGTGTAATCTAAGATGATATTATTTTGAGATAGTTGATTAAATCTCTTAAAATCTTTGTGTTTATAAGGTTCACACTTGAAGGTTTTTATGGGGGCAAGATTCATAGGTGTTGTTCTGAGAGCCATCCTTAAGCCCGTTGAAAACACTCATATTCTGAAAACTGATGGGAATATGATCTTTAAATATTCCCACATTAAGAGAACATGCATGAAGGACATACTTTATGAACAGGAGTGGAAATACCTTAAGTAACACATTGCTTATTTGTAGTGTACTTGCTTTGTACACTCCTGAGATTGGGGAAATAAAAGCATTTGGGATGGCTACTACTTTATTAAAATAAAAAAGCAGAAAATCAGTTGTGATTGCTGCTTCTATATGCTATAATTCTCACATGACCTGACCATCCTGGAAGCTTAAACTTTCCATGGCTTTCTTTCTCATTCCTTGCTTTGCTTGGCAATTTGAAAATAGGGCTATTTAGATTTTTATTCATGTCGTTAGACAATACGCGATTTAAGGGGACATTAGAAGACTGTTTTATTTGAAGCCATGAATGTTAAAGAAATTCTTCCTCTAGCATTCTGTGCTGATTTCCATCATGTCTGTTTTCATCAATTTGATTGAAATACTTGGGTTTTTCCTCAGTGTTATCCTGGGGCATACAAATCATGGCTGCCCTAAACATTGATACCAGCATTAGCTGATGGTCCGTGACTTCCGGGTTCCAGTTATCTGATGCTGTCATGCTGTCAGTTTAAGTCTTCTCTTCCTCTATTTAAAACTTTGGCCAAGCCAATCAGCTCTTGTATTCAGGGAGAACACATGGTTACCAAACAAGAAGGGAGAGCATTGCAGAGCCATTTGGTCTGATTTCCTGCACATGAGCAGAAAATTGCCTTGCCTGGGACAGTCCAATCTTTGCCAGCAAAAAGAGCTACAAATAGTTCAGTACTCTACCAAGCATCCTTATGTGATTGTCATTTTTATCTCTTTGCAATCTCTCTGGAAATTCTGCAGGGGCTTTTCCCCCCCAGCTACTACCTCTCTCTTCCTATCCCAGCCCAGCTTGCACCTAGGCTCCCCTTCCCTTCTTCTGGGCCAGAAGATACCCCAGCTCTGCCTGTTTTGGGGCTGGGATGGGGTGGTGAGTGCAACCTTGCAGAAGTTCCTTTGTTTCACTAAGCCTGCAGGCAGAAAGCTAGCCCTTTTGTCTGAGAGGTCCCTGGCCAGCAAGCGGCCCTGATCCTGTACCAGAAGATCCATTGGAGAGCATTCCAAGGAAGTGATGGGCAGGCACCAATGCAAGAATTCCTCCAACAATCTGAAAAAC
>LOEQ01005790.1:55465-84060 GCA_001685075.1 Bramus lutescens | reverse complement strand
CGAAAGCGCAGGGAGCTTGTAAGGAGCGGCTGGCCCGGGGAACAAGGCTCAGGGCGCGCACCTGGTAAGAACAGTGCTGTTTTTCTTTCTCTCAGCTGTAGAGTTACCAGGGATGTAGGATGCCGCCGGAGCCCCTCCCCCAGCACAGGGATGGAGCATGAGCGAGCAAGGGGCGGGAGCTTGGACTAAAGGGACCCAGGAGGGCAGGTAGTGGACAGGTGGAGGACAGGTGGAGCCACGGACGCTAGGAGGTCCTGTAAGTTTAGGAAAGTCACCCTGCAAGGACATGTGCGCAGTGAATTAGACATGAATTTAGAGTAAGAAGCCTGAGCTTCTTTGGTATAGCTGAATGGGAGGTTTCGGAACATCTTTTTGTTTTCATTTGCGTAACTGAAGAATTTCAGTGGGCTTGTTTCCATAGAAAAATAACTAAAATAATCAGAGGCAGAAAAAAAGGAGCCAAATGAAGCCCCCCCCATCTCATGCTGGTGCATGTGCAATGAAAGAGCATGCATTTAGCGAGGGAATGGGGGTTTTAGATCTCTAAGCATATTAGATGTTTTGGGGGCTAATAAGAGCACTTGCTGATGCTGCACCCCAAAACGAGGGAAGAAAGGAGATTATGGCTGGTTTTGAATACCACTATTACAATTCTAAAATGACACTTACATGACTACAGTACCAAGAATGAGAGGTTTTCTAGAATCATCGACCCATTTAAGAGGTACATCAGCACATCTGGACCTTAAAAACCAAGTTTATGTATTTCTAGCAGTGCAAGGAAAATAAACATTTTTTTATCCTTAATTTTCTGGTAGAGCTTTCACAAAGGATGATGACAGAGACCATGGAGACCAAAAGAAAAGAGAAGGGAGTTGAGTAGACTCAGTAAGCTATGTGGGGTAGTATAACAAGACTAGTTCTGGCTGTCCAATTTAGAATCAACATTCATTCAGTCACACCCTGAGAAGCCCTAAGGTCATTGTTTAGGGAAATATGTGACCTTGAACAAGTCCATCAAGCACTGGACACTCCTTCTCTCCATCAGGAAACTCTAGAGACTATTACTGCAGGTGGGACACTGAAGTCTCATGGAATAGTGTGTGTTTGTACAGGATTGGAGAATTGTATAGGCAAAGGCAGAAGGGAGCATAGTCAGGACATACAGACAAAAGGATTGTGAAGGTGTTTTACCCCAGAGTATCATAAACGGTTGCAAAATTCTGACGGTTGTTGGGAGGATGCATGCTGAAAGGTTGGTGGGAAAGGGTGAGGCCAGCCAAAAATTCAGTCACCATGTGAAGATTCTGGAGTTCTGAGAGCTGTTTGGAGAGATTTGGATGCACAGAACTTTGTCATACATTTTTGGTGTTTTGTATATTTTGTTGCGTTGTTAAATAGCACTTGAAAAAATATATTTTCATGACAAGCTACAAAATTTTAATTTTTATTGAGGATATGAGGATTTAAGAAGTTATCTAGGATGGATTATGACAAGGAAAATGACACTCCTATTTCAAGGTTGGTCATTTGGTGTGTCAAAAGAGGGCATGGGGATGAGATAGGAATGCTCTGTAATGTAAGCAGAGGAGGCAGAGACGAAAGAGAGAAGGGAACTATGTCCTGGGACATGCATGTCTATACTCCCGGGGGCCAGCTGGCACCTATCCTGTCTTGATGCCTCTTTCACTCGAATGAAAAAGACCTGTCCATCCCTCCTCCCTGAACAGAGATTAAATCCTGCAATTCGGAGATTTGCATTGTAAATCCTGCCATGGTGAGTATTCACAAACTGCTCTCCTGGATGCCTCCAGCTCTCCCACCAGCGTGAGTATCTGGCCTTTGAACTAGTCTACCCACCATGATCTGCCCAGTAGTCTGTGTTCCTAAAGGAACTCACTGTGCCACTTGGTGGCACCAAAAAGTTGCGCAGAGAAATCTTTTCTCTATAAATACTAACTACCACCCCTCCCTCCTCCGCTCTCTCCCCTGCTCCCCTTCCCCCCTTTCTTGGTAGAGGGGAAGATTGCTGCACACACCGCCCTCAGCTCGGCTGTTCTGAGCACTCTGAGCACAGGGGATGAGCTTGAGATCATCTTGGGATGGGGGAAAGCCCGGGACTCAGGAACCTGGCTCAAGCCGGATGAACCCAGCTGCCCAACTTTACTCCGGGGGTCTAGCTAGACAGCATCTCACTGCCTGCTGCGGGGCCGGGGCCAACAGGGGGTAAGCTTGCTATGTCTTTGTGCCCAGGTATCCCCAGACCTGAGAAGGATTTAGGATGCTGAGCTGCTCACAGTGCGTTTTGGAGGAGGGGATGCAGGTGGAGGGAGGGTGACCGGAGCTGAGGAGGTTCACAACTGCTTCTTTTATGGGAGGCTATCATTAATTAAACCTGTTGGTGGAAAAGGCGCGAGCAGGAGGGTAATGCTGGGGAGATGCATAGGCTGAGATAGGGATTATGCATGCCTTTGGATCCCTATGCCTGAGCTTTGAGACATCAGGAAAACGATTTAGAATGCAGACTGACTTAAGCAAGCCATTGGAGGACTAAAAACTGAGAAAGCAAAGGTATAGAAAGGAAGGAAAGAGAAACACTTATGGATAGACTGAGTTCTCCTCCAGCAGCTGCTTTGCTTGAGGCAGGGAGAGGGGGAACAGCGGGAGGTGCTGAAATCACATCTTTGGCTACATTACCTCTCTCTGAACGTCACTTTAAGCCCCCATGCGCTTTCTTTTCCATTGGATGGAGCTTCTCTTTCCTTCCAGACACAAAGCTATGCCAGAGCAGCAGAGCAGTGTGCAGAGGAGGGAATGCAGACTACAGGGACTTAATGACAACAAACCAGGACAGTTCTACCAAGGCAAATGCTGGCCGGTGTTCTTGGTCTAACCTGCACAATAGACCTCTCAGTAGGAAGTGACTGTCAGCCTAGAGGGTTCTCCACCTAGTTTTGCAATTTGTGGTTGTTCTCATTTCTCTCTAGAACACATGAAGTTGGAAAACAGACTTTAAGGAGAGGAATCACAGATGTTTGTGTTTATTTAGTCAGAACCCTGACATTGCTTCACCTGAACCAGTTCGAGTACCCAGGCAAGTCAGGAGTGCTGGGCACCAATTTATATCTTCATAAGAAATCGGTATTGGTCAGTGGAAAGGTGAATTCACCTTTTCTCCTTTCCTTTCCATTCCTATTCCCAACCTTGTATTTTATTGTTTGAAATGCTTAAAGAGTGGGCTAATAATCACCTGTTTTTCCAGTGCTAACAGCAGGTTGTCTGTCTAGAACAGCCTCAAGAGCATGGCTACCTCTAAGCTCATCTCCTTCCTCCATTGAGGATTTTCTCTGAGTTATTTGACTATTTATTGTGATTTTCAGAGGGCTTAGGTGTGTCATCTTTCTTGCTGTGTATGGTTTGTGCCATTGCCATATAGAGTGCAGGGAATTTTCTCCTTTAATTTCTCTGTTACTTCATTGCAATTACATATTGAATTGTCAGTTGTGGATATTTTTGTCATTTGTGTATTCAAGTTTTCATCTTTGGAGGATCACTGGTTGAGAACTAGAATCATTGGGTCTCAAACTCACTAGGTTAATGACATGCATGCCAGCAAGTCTGCAGTGTTTTCCTAGAAACCTTTCAGCACCTTGGACAGGTCCAGACACACTCCATAGGCTGCTCTGAACACTTGCTGAGCAACCACTGCTTAGAAAATAGCTTTTCCTGGTCCTTTACATTTCATGAGTAAATGTGAAATTGATGTATTTTAACTGAATCCTCTGGAGCATTGTAGTATTGCATAGCAATGTTTATTCTGTGTGTTATATGTTCAAAAACAGAGGAAATACAAGCAATGTTTATTCTGTGTGTTATATGTTCAAAAAGAGAGGAAATATATTTTTTAAAAAAGGAGAAAAAACTTTTAATAATTATTATAGACCTTTATGAGATTATTTGGAGAAGGATGGTATTTGAATAGACCATGTATTTGCTAAAATCTTTATTTATTATTAAAAGTAGACATGGAGCTCTACCATCATTTCTTAGTACACATTATGGCTGTGTGAAAAGATAAACAGGGTGCCCTGAAAAATTCAGCCATAGATGTATGCTCACACCTAAAGATTATTGACAATTTTGGAATATTGAGTAATGAAACACTGCTTTCATTTCTTCTGAGTTACTTTGTCATGTTTCCTGCTAGATCAGTTGACTTCCATACACATCTTTACATTTGTGAATAAATGTCTTTTGTGATTCTTATTTTATTCAGAATGCATTGGACATTTTGATGGGTATGTTACTATTTTCTCTTTCTCAAGAGTGGTAGGAACTTGTCTGCAGCTATAAACTGAATTAAAACTGGGAGTGGCGATACATAAGTATAATCCCAGTATCAGAGAGGTGGAAGCGGTAGGGACAAGAGTTCAAAGTCATCCTTAGTTATGTAGTAAGTTACATGAAGATTTGTAACAAAAAGCAAAAGAAAAATCAAATGCTAATAAAGAGAAGGCAACACTATAAATTGAATTGATGACATTAAATAAATTGTAAAAATGTAATTAATTGTATTATTTGAGTAAAATATGTAGGCATGTTTTATCCAAGGTTTGCTAAATTCATGAAATGAAGAGACATACTTCTTTATATATTTTTGCTATTGGATTAGCACATGGACTTAAGCTCTTATCTTTACATAATTTCTGTTTATATTACTTAAATACATTCAACTTAATCCAACTGTGAAAAAATGAGGACTCTTGATATACACACACACATACATACATATATATGTATATATATATATATGTATGAATGTATATATGTCAGTATATGTGGCTTCTAAGGTAAAGTGGATTTGCTTGGGATCTTAGGATCTTGACACTGCATTATATAGAAGCAAAAGTTTCCTTGATTTGAAGTTATGTGTTTGGAAATATTAATCCTAATCCTAGGGTAGCTGTGTTTCTGTTAGTAATTGAGATTAGAAGGCATGAGATTGATACATCCAAAGAAGCTGTTTTTGTTGCTATTTTCATATTCATACAACCGAGAAAGGAACATTTTAATTTTGAATTTTCAACTGTTTATAATCAAATAGTACCTTCTTAGTATTCCCATTAAAATAAAGGTATTTTAATAAAATGACATATCATAGGCTTGTTTTCATTACTTCCAAATTAATGCAGAAGAGAAATGAATATATATTTTAATGCTAATGATATTATTTGAAATACACCCACAGACACACATACACGCATATGTAAATACATTTGTGTGTTTGTCTTTAGACCTTCCAATAAAAGTGTTGTTGTAGACTAATGCTTGCCATGTTCAATACTGTTTATTTAGCACATTAGGCATCATATCAAGGATTAAATGTGTTGTGTTAGTTCATCATCAAAAAGTTATGCAAAATACTGTCTTTGTTGTTGTTTTGAAAACTGAAGTTTTCTTTCGTTGTCAGAATATGAAAATGGGTACAAGAAACCAACCCCAACAATACATACATACTTCCGTGTGTGTGTGGGATATTATGAAATAAACCCTTTGATCATAAAATCAGTCTGCAGGTCATCTATTTTTGGAGGACCTTTCATGATGGTTCCTAGTGTGTTGAGGCTTGTAGTGTATTTTGGTAAAGAAGAATCTGCAACAGACTGCTTGGATGTAGAGCTCATCTTTCTTTTGAGTACCTATGTGAATTTAGAAACAGAATTAAATCATATATATATATATGTTTAATTTAAGCTTCACACACATATATATATATGTGAAAAAATTGGGGTATTTGTTTATACACATATATAGGTGTGGGTACAAACATGTATAAATATATATACATGTATAGACATATACCCACACAAACATATACGTGCATATGCATATGTATATATATTTATAAACAAATACCAAAGTTTCCTTATTGTTAATTTTTGGGGAAGTTGAAATGATGTGAAACTAGTAGTTAAAATCCAAGTAATTTGCCTGACATGTGGTGCAGAGTATGTAAATGTAAAATTATGACTATCTATTGTCTTTGGGATTTTGGAAATAAAATTCTGTTTGCGTTCTCATGTTACTAATCTTCTCAACAGTGGATTTCATTTTATTTTTCTTTGTGAAAAACCACATATGATGAAGAGATACTAGTTATCTTCTTTGATATTTCACTGCTCATACCATGACAAAGCAGATGTATAAACCCAGGGACATTTGACTCCCAAATTCTAGCTTTTGACATAATGTTGTCTTATAACTGGGATATATAGATGAAGGTTTCTTTTTCCATTCTACTAATCTGAGTCAGCACCACATTCTTCTTCCACAGGGAGTGTGCAAATATTTTTTTCTCAAACATTCAAGAATATTTAAAATTAGACATGCAAATTTTAGGAGATAATCAGAAATCAAAATGGTACATAATTGCAGCTTCAAATATCTTCTTTTTTTAGCCAAACTGTTCAAGAAAGTGAAAAAGAAGATGCAGAAGCAAAAGATATATTTTAAGTAGACATGATTTGCTGCCATTATAAAATGTCAGCTCTAGAAGATTTCTTTAATGGTTACTTGTCGCAGTAGCTTTGGGTGTAGGTCACGGATGTTAAACTTTTGAGGTTAAGTTTTTTTAAAAAAATATAAAAAATTATAATTGCAATGGCACTAGCGGGCAACATGACTATAAAATACCCATCATTTTATTTGATAAAAATCAAAATAACTTTAATACCAATATGTCTTAATGTAACTTAATTCTTTAGGGGTTAGTAAATAATACGTTATTACTGTTTTTTAAAAATCAATTAAATATGACTTTCAAATTGACATATGTAAAATACTATATAAAATAGCATTTACTGTTCTGTTCAAGTTATATTGAATTCTACAACTAGGATGCAGCAGCCCCTGAAATTGCAGATGTATTCTAGGCTATTCTATATCTGTGGATTCTCACAATCATGCGTACGGAATGTAAAAGACCTTACAGTATCTCAGATGAGATTGTGTTTCTACAATGAAAATACCAGCCTTGAAAACAAGATTATACAGAATACATATCAAAGTGAGGAAGGCACACTTGTGCTAACTTCCTTTCTATCATGGGTACTTTCAGAGAATGATGAATCCTGATGTATTTTCCTTAGCTTCACTTTTTGTTACTATGATGTGAACATTACTTTGAGGACTTTCACATGAATCTGTTTTTCAACCGGAAGCGATTTGCACCCCCTAAGAGCATTCAGGGATGTCTAGGTTTATATCTGGCTTCACAAATAAAATATTGTGTTACCGACCCTTTGGCTCAGTAGACAGAGAACAGTGATACTGTTAAATATCCTCCAATGGATAAGACATTATCCTGCTACAACAATATTCACAACTGACAGTACCACTGTGGTTAAGAGAGATATAAATGATTCAGGTAAGCAAAATTAACTAATCTGATATATTTAATGTAGTTTTTAATGGCTGGATGTAAGGCAAACATTTAATGGACAGCTCAACCTCTAGAACGGTGTGCTGTCAGTCAATATGTGAACTCTAAACAATCAAACCACGAGGTCCTTCACAGGGCATTGCTACTTGATTGTAATAAGCATGGGCATCAGAGTCAGTTCGGTTTCTTTTCTGACTGTTATTTTTCATAGGTATGAAACCTGAAGAACGTTTTGCCTGTAAATTTCCATACTAAAATGTATTAATGTAGCTAGTAATCATAATACCTTCTAGAGTTTTTGAAAGGCTTACATGAAATAGAATGTTTCCATACAAGCAATAAATACCAGCAATTAGTAAATAAATAGAGATCAAGTTATAAAAATACAAAGTATATTTCTAACCATCATATGATTGGGTTTTGTTTTAGCAGGAACAATATTTCTTTACAGTCCTTGGAGATATGCCATAAATATTTAGAAAGCGTCTGGGGACTATGAAATGGTTAAAGCTTAAAATCGCTGCTTGATAATAAAATTGAGACCACTTAGAAATGGTGGATTGTGTTATTAGCATTGTTGCAAAAGGCTGTTTCAGGTCTTCATGGACTCCTAAACCACTTGTTTAAATGATTTACAATGATTTAGTGAGTTCCCGTCTATGGCTAGCACTTTTTAGCTAATGCATAAAATTGCAGATTTCATCTTTTTGTAGTGCCATTTATGGCTTTGGGAGGATTAAAATATGGCCCATTCTTTGTCTTCAGCTAAACAAAGAGGATGCTATTCTCTCTTGCTTACAAGGTCACAGATGTATGCTTCAGATATAGATGGCAGCAGAGCTTTCCCACATTGCATGGGTCTCAATATCATTATACTTCTGAGTGCTTCTTATCTACACACGCAGTTGTTTCTTTAAAAAAGAAATCAAAGGCAAACAGAGAAATACAATATTGACACCCTGTTTGTGATGAGACTATGGATCATGCAGAAGGAATCTTGTTAGTGTCGACGTCCTGAGATATGTGATTTGCTTTTGTGAGGATTAAGTTATATAAGAGACATCTGTGCCAGAAAGATGGTTGGGCAGTGAGAAGACTGTTGAAAATAAAAGACAATATGAACTACAAGTCCGATTACATTGCCATTTGCTATTAATAACAAATTCTACCCACCATTTTCTCCTTTTTAACATTCTTTAAGATATAAGACTGCATAGTTACTTAAAACAAATTACATATTTACATATTGAATATATCTACTGCTTTCTGTGATGAACAATGAATTCATAAATGTAAAGGTGGATTAAAGTACTTGATTGCTTCCGATATTGCCATGTTGGACAAACATACCATACAAATTAAACTATCCATATCCACTTTGAATGATAAAAATCTCCAAATTTATTAAAATTTAGGCCTACACTGTTTTAAAATATTTTTGGTCATTATATAAAGTAATACCTTCCCATTATCCATAGCAAGGACTTATTTTTCTCATCAAGTTACCACCCTTAGAGACCAGAAGCTACAACACACACACACACACACACACGCACGCACACACACACACACATGTCGTCATCATCATCATCATCATCATCTTGTTTTGAGATGATGTATTTTAGTTTGTATAAAATGAGGATCATCAGTTACTATTTTATGATTTATTAGTTGATATTCTTTGATGATTTCAAACATACAGACAATGAATTATGTGCTGAGACTGGATCTCTAGAACTAACATCAAAAGCCTAGTGTAGTGATTCCTATATGTCACTCTGTCACTCCAGCATTGGTGGTCAGGGACAAGTAAATCGCAGGGACTCATAATGCAGTCAGTCTCTCAGAAATCATGATTCATTCCCAGGTTCAGGGAGGGACCCCTTTTTCTACCCCAATAAAAGTACATGTAGAAGAGATTGAGGAAGACAGTCTGTTCCAGTCTCTGGCTTCCACATAGGTATTTATGGGGATACTGCTCCCATACACATATATTCACAAATACAACTCCCAGCTCTACACACTCAAAGAAACAGATGTTCTAAATCTAAACCATGGCTCTGCTACTAACTTGCTCTTGAAACATGGACAAAGAACAATATATTTCTGAGCATCAGATCCACCATAACAAAACTGTATGCCAGGTAGTTACAATGCCAAATAGTTCTACAACTGGATAATATTTAAAGTCAGAAAATTAAGCAAGGTGTATTTTTTTTGTCAGTGTTTGCAATTAGATAGGAGATTTTCATGACAGGCAAGACTTACACCACTGAAGAACATATCCTGCCCCATCTATGAATTTATATTATTATAATCATTGTCACGATCATCAAAAGTCTTATTATAGTAAGACATTTTAAATACACTGTATAATATAGAACAAAATATATCAGGGAAAGGACTTAATACCAATAGTATATTAACATATATAATTAATGTTGTTTACTTAGAGCATTATAAGGAATAAATTGTATAAAAATGATCAAAGTTGAATTTTGTTTCACTCTGATCCCAGTCTGGTATTCATTATTTAATGTTAATGGGTCTCAGTAGTGTGGAATCATATACGAGACACTCTCTAGTTATATGATGCTGTTTTACTTAATTTGTTGAAAATGTGAGGGGAATATTCAAAGTTCTCTGCTCATTTTTCTAGACTGATTCTCATCTTTGAGGTCCTGTGATGGCCAAGACTGCAGGGCAGAGGGGGTGACTGTGATATACTTCTCAGTAAGGAGGAGAGGTTATCATGGAATCTTGGCAGGTAGTCAAATATAAGGTGATACAGAGAGAATAAATTTTATATTTTACACGTTTAGGATTTATCAGACATTTAATTCTATGCAAGAATTGTATCAAATTATGCTCAGGGTACCACATATTCAACCCTTTATAGGTTTTAAATTTGTTGTAGCTGCAAAGTTGTGTAAAAAGCTACCACATTAGATTAGGATTAAATACCATAAGAAAAGTATGAAGAATGGCTAGGGAGAAAAATAATATGAGAAAAAAGTTTTCCACATATGCTCAGAGGCCATGGGAAGCACATCGAGGCAGGAGAGCTTAGATTTTGAAAAGGAAGTATTTTAAAATATTTCATAGAATCTCTCTTAGAACATATGCGTATGGGTAATTATCCTAGGCCATTGTTAATAAGCGTGTAAGTCTCAGCAACACCAGCTGTCCAAGGGTCCACAGCCAATAAAGAATAGTTCCAAGATTCACACTTGATTCTCCTGGTTTCTAAGTCTATACTTTCAACTCGGTGGCAAATGTCATTGTGAAAAATCAAATTAAAGGTCACAACCCATATGAACAGAGCTATTGGAACAAAGTAGAGAAGAACAGGTTTAACTTGATAAGTAAACCCCTAAGGTGGATGAGGTTGGGTGGGTGGGAATTCAAATCACCGAAGAGACTCCAGCAGAAATTTGGGAGGGCTTTGTAATCCTCAACCTTGAAATATTCTAACCATACCAATAAACTTGGAAACTTAGAAATTAGTCTGTTATCTCAGTTTATGCCCTTTTCATGACATTTAATGAAAACCTAATCATTCATTTTTTATTTCTTTCCAATATGATATTACTGTACTATGCTATATAACTCTCCACACCAAAAACACAAACTTGAGGTGCGAAGGTTTCTGATCCTAATACTGTTCAGCCTCCTTTCTAGTGTGTCTTCGTCTCTATATATTTGGAATCTCTTTGGAATCCCGTGGAATGCAGCTTGTGTAACTACCTTTTTGCTTTTCTGCTTCCCAGGTGATTTCATCCAGATTCTTGGTTTACAAAACAGAACATCCGTACGCTGATGCCTCCCACATTTTTTTTTTTTATCAACAACTGAGACCTCTCTGGAGAAACTTAGCTTTGTATAATCAGCTTCTTTATCTGCATATATTCATGAATTTGAGTAAGTATATGAAGCACAGCGTATTTTGTATCCACCAAATGTGCTGGCTGTGCTCATTCAACTCAATGAGGAAACTAGGCTGCAGGTGCCCAGGCTGAAATCCTCAGCTCCCTCATGCTCCCTGAAACCTCCTTGCCTTCTCATCTTAAGTCATCTGACAGCAAGCTCTTTCATTTTACATTCCAGATCACACAGAATCTCCTCTGTGGCCTCATCTACCATCCAGCCACTACCATCTTAACTGAGTTCCATAGATTTTTCCTTGCTTCCCCAACATCTCTGCCTTTGTGGTGTTTCACTTGATCAAATGTAAGGCAGAGTGTGATCCTTCTTTGTTGAGAACCATCCCAGAAAAAAACATTGCTATACAATCTTAAAAGCACGGCATTTTGAAGTCTAAACAGGCTTGCCATGATCACAGAACATCACAGACTGGTCTCTGCTTCTCTCTCAGTTCACAGCAGGTACACTGGTTCTTTAGTATTCTCCAAGACACTAAACAAAATTCTGTCTCTGAAACTTGATATTTGCTTTAACCCTTGTCTGGGATGTACTTTTCCTAGATGTTCTCCTGATGAATCCTTTGCTTAATTACATATTTGTTGACTATTACCTTATAAATTTGTATTATTGTCAGCATTATTTAACATGGTCACACTTGTTACTTCATGTCTCATTCTATTGTCCTGTGCTTTTATGCTTCTTTTGGTTTCACGACTCCGTAGCATAAAGACTTTCACCAGTTTATCATCTAACCACTCCTTCTACTGTTAGCTTGGTATAGGCTCCACGAGATAATGAACTTACTCTAAATAAAATGGAGCTCTCAGAGTATAGCAAAATGTTTGGTCCAAAGTAAACCACTCAGTAACTATTTATTGACCAGATAAGTGATATTGATATATGTGATGTGTTCTCTACTTGTCTTATTGGCAATTTACCCACTATTAGTTTCCAATATTTTGGTAACATAAAGGATAATCTTTTGTGAAGCCTTATAATAATCTGATATGTAATACATTTCTTCTAAGTTTCTAAACCATAATTTTTTATGTCAGGGGAGGGGTCCTAACCATGTATACAGGTACAGGCCCAGAATGGAGGCCAGAGAAGGCCATCAGGTGTCCTATCCTCATTCCTTTGAGAAAAAAATCTCTCACTGTATCTGGAGCTTAGCTGTTATCCCAGAAATCTTCCTGTATCTGTCCTCCTGAAGTTTCAGACATGTGAGAGTCCATGCCTAGATTTTTATGAGCACTATGGATTGAATGTAAGTCTTTATGTTTGCAAAGAAAGGAGATATTTACCTACAAACCCTAGCTCCCATAACTTATCTGAACCACCATTTCTATGCATCTGACATCATAAATGGATATGACACTTCTGTTGCTGTGATGGAAACCAAGACCTATTTAGAGGTAAAGCATCTATTTGGCTCTCACTTCCAGATCACTATCATTGAATGTAATCAAGGCAAGAACTCAAGGAAGTAACCTGGAATGAATTCAGCTTGCTAGCATGACTGTTTTCCTGGTTTATACTTAGGCAGTTTTCTCAAACTGCACTGAACTATCTGCCTAAGAATGGAATCACTCACACCAATCATTAATCAGACAATTTCTTGAAAACGTGGAAAACGGGCACCCTAATCTAGGTAACCCCTCAGTTAAGATTCCCTCAGACGACTCTACATTATATAATGTTGATAGTTAAATCTAATTCAGACAATATAATTCAGACAATACACACACCACATGTGTGTATGCATTTTCTTGTAGTAGTCAAAATTCTTTATACAAATCTATCGCTTCTCTTTACTGAATCATCATTCCCCCACCCACTGGAGGGCTCTTCACTCTTTAAATTAGAAAGCAACTCTAAGAGTTTTTGCAGCCTTAGAACATTTAAGATGTATCTGTATGATGCCTCTCATTTTCATGGCCTTTGTTAGTATAGCTTTTACAAGAATGGGTAATAAGGCAACAGAAGATGATAAGAAAGTACATTTTAAAGTAATCAGAAATAAACAATTGTTTTTTACCATTTTAGAAGTTATTGGCTAGTTTTTAACTTATCAAACTCAAATATAATATATATTTGTGAAATAGAAAAAATGAAATAGTTTTTACAAAAAAATCTTAGATTTTTAAATACAGTTTGTTGATATAATCAGCAATGTAAACACATACATAAGATACAACTATTGAATCAAATATTATCAAAATGTATATAATAAATATATTTTCAATAAAGGCAGATATTTTTCCTTGTGAAATGTGGAAGACCTGGATATTTCTCTGGATTATAGTGCTGAACCTTGGATATGCCTCTGAATATATAGTGTTGGGACCATGCTGTGTTCCTTGACATCACCTGCTCTTTGTCTCTCACTCTGAAGGTTGTTTCCTTTCATTGCTTTTTTCCCCCGAAATCTGATCTTAGGGGGAACAATTCTTAGCTACACTTTTGATAGGTTTATATTTGCTCTTCAGATGGTTTCATGCATTCCAGATTTTATATACTGGTTGCTCTGCATTTATGTCTCAAACTAAAACTATCTTCTAAGCCTCACATCCCTTTTCTATTTGACATCTGTTTCTGGACACATCAAAAGTGTCTCAAATTTAAAATATTCAGAAGAAAATAGTTATTTTTCTTCTGCTACTCTGGCTCACTTATCTGTCTATCTCATCTATATTAACTGTATCAAAATAAGATAATTTTATAGGCAAGATTTCAGGAGCAGATCAACCTTCTCTGATCTCTACTCATATCTTAATTCTTCAGCACCCAGAGGATTCTTCTTGGAACTTATATCTAACTGTGTCGACTTCTTTCTATTTTTATTGTTATCAGTCATGACTGAGCCTCTGTTATGCCACCTAGATTGCAATGAGTCTCCTAATAAGACTTCTTAGATGTTACCCAGAATATCCTGCTAGCCAAAGGCTCCTAAACTTGAATATGCCTGTCATTTGCTTACAAATTCAGGATGGCATTTAGTAGCAATTCACATTAAACACTAGGAGATCCAACATATTCTGCCTCTTCTTTAGCCTGACAAGCTAATGCCATGATTCCACCTCTCTCAGTCTTTAGGTCCTAGTTGTCTTTCTACATGAACATCTTCTTTTCTTTTTCTTGTTAACTTTCTTTGTATTCATTAAGTGTCCATGGATGCCATTGCTTGGGGTATGGAATAGTAAAGTAAGTCTATGAGTATCCGGAGAATATATACCATTATATACTGTAAACATTTAATTGTAAGAGACGTACAACAATAATACATACAAGTCAGTGATTGGGTGCAATAAGTGCTTCAAGAAAGGCAATGATAACTATTAATGTGCATCACTGCACAACATTTTCACATATCTCCCACCTAGTAGTTTAATATTGTTTGAAAATGTCATACAATTAATTTGACATATAAAATGGTGGCAACAGTACTTAAATATGTACACCCTATCTTATTATATATGCTTTGCTAAAACAACTCTCTAACATTGGATTGAATGCTCAGTTTCATATTGTTGATAGGTCATTTCTAGCCTTATATTCGTTCTTTAAACATAATACTTTGAGAATTTTTCATCATGCACCCCAATCTTACTAATTTCTCAGTCTCTCTATATCTGCTCCTCACCCCTTCAGCATGCTCCCCCAAAATTAATTAGAAACAAAACAAACAAGCAAAAAATCCAACTCATTCCTCTGTCTTTCCAATACCTCTTCATTTATTCTAGTGGCTTTGGAAGCTGTGTTGTGTCATGCAGTATAACCCTATGTCCAATTAGCCTGACCCACAAAATATTCATTGTAATTAGTCGTTAACGGATCTGGTTCACACCATCATTACTAGATCTTCACCAAAACTCCTCTGGGATACCCTGCTGCTGCCCCAAGTCAAGGAGATACTTCAGTCTGTTCACTCACTCTGGCAGGTCATAGACAGGGTAGATGTTAGGCTGGGTCAATTCAAGACTGAACTGTTCCGTCCAGACCACTGGGACCACCCTCTCAGGTGAGGGGAGAACCAGCTCTCCTAGGCCCACATCATCAGGATCAACTCTCCCACATCCATGGTGAAGGGTGGGACCATCTCTTCTGAGTGCAGTGGCCAGCTTGTCCATGGTGGAGCAGGGCAAGCTCTCTTGCAGCCATGTCCATCAAAGGGCAAGGTCTGCAATCACAGGACCAGTAAGGGACAGTGTGGCTCAGCATGACCCTTGGATTTCAGCATGCATGGTTCCTATTACCCCCTATGGTATCATGTGCCATAGACACCATCACAGATCCCAGCTATAGAAGGAACATGGGCTCAGACATGTCCTTGCCAGAAGCTTGAGATATGATGTCACCATGGCTCTGGTGGGAGCACAGACCACTCAGATCATCATAGCTCTGGTGACAGCAAGGCACTTGGACACCAATATGGTCTCAGGTTCTGTCCATATCCCAGACATCTGCTCAGCACCCCATGGCAACAGGAGCCATGGACATCAACAGAGACCCTGGCTCGGATCAAATCATGACCCATGTAAACCACAGGCTGCCCAAATCAGAATGGTTCTGTGGTGGTATGGCCCTCAGTCAACAACATAGGCATAGGTTGCTGGGTAGACTCCAAGCATTCATGTAGCTTTTTATGGTAAGGTACATGGGTGCCTGGAGTCTATACTGCATCTTATGCACGTGTTGTATAAATACCTCATTATTCTGTAACATGTAGCTATTGGTGAAAACTTAATTTTAGTGTTTGATACTATTTAAAGGGTTCTTTCTCTGTTGCTTTGGAAACATTTAAGGAAACAATGTAATGAGAGTAGCTGTGGTTAGAAATGTAATTCAAGTTATATTCATTATCTGTGCAAAGTAGAGTTTTTGAAAATCTGAGAAAGTTTAAGACCATCATTATTCTAAAAGAGGAAAGATAATTGCATATATTCTTAAAGGCATATCACCTGTGTTGAAAAGGTAGTCCTTGGGTATTAATCATTTTCATACAATTTAAGATTATGGTTGGCAGTGATGGTATCATCCAAGGTAAACTGATTACATACGTAATCCAATTAAACAAAAACAACCATTAATCTGTCTTTTTTCGCATTAGTGTAGAATGTGCTGTTGGAAATTGGGATGAATTTTTCTTCATCCTAGGAGTTTACACTGGGATAATTTACTATGGTCATAGCAACATGAAGGTTTTCTTCTTTGATGGAGAGTTGAGCCATAGCACTGTAATTTTTTTTATTTATAGACCAGGGATATTTGACTGATTACTATAAATTTTAATGTAATACTCCAAAATACCTTTGTAAAGTCTCTGGAGTACCATGCAGAATGTCAGAGAATTATCTGTCTTCACCATCTAAGCACAGAAATTTGTTTGAACCTCAGTAACCAAAGAGATTCTATTGGGAATACATAAAGCCCTGGTCAATTTAAAATATTTGAAAGTATCATATTTTTTGTTGATGACCTTAAGGCCAGTCTAGTGCATATTATCAAAATTTATTAAATTGGATACTTCTTGTTCTGTGATGTTAAGAATGTTACTAACAATTCTTAATATCAGGATTTGTAAATTATTTTCCCCTAAACTTAAGTGCCTGTTATTCCTGCTTGTTTATAGCACTTTGCTTTGTAATGTTCAAACCTTCTCCTCATTTTTCCTTGATATATATTACATATTAAATGTACATAATGCTTGTATGTCACAGACTCCTTATTCAATATACTTTACCCTGTATCAATGCAGGAAATATACATGATTTTAATGTTTTGTTTGTTGGCTGTGGGGATGATAGGGATGGAATTCAGGGACTTGTATAGACTACTCAAGCACTCTACCACTGTGTCAAATCTAAAACCTCTAAAGAGCACTACTTTTACAAATGAATAGTTAGCAAATGTTTAGTAGTGAGATTTGGAAAGATTTAAAATCTGATTCATGTTAAAATAAAAATCAAAACTGGATGCAATCATACTACCCAGAGATCACTCACTAATCTTCGAACGTATTTAAGAGGCAGTGTTTTCAGGATATTTAGTTCTAGAGTAGTTTGAATAATAAGATGCTGGTTTTCACAGGCCTGTCTGCTGTATATCCCATGTGTTTTTCTGTATTCCAGAAAACACAGACACACCAAATCCCCACATTTTTCAGTTCTAGTTTTTTTGACCTGTAATATCAAATCCCTCTGTTTTTCCATTAATATGGATGTTCAGAGTGTACCTGAACTATAGTATATATCCTGTTAAAACTCATGTTTCTTATTATTTTTTTCAGGTAATGAAGATCATGATCACATGGATGCATTTAGCTAGATGCCACTTGGGGACCTTGCTACTTTTTAGAGTATATATCTAAATTGCTGCTGGATTCCATCAATGTGCCCCTCAACGCAGGGTGTCATTTGATTACACCTACTGGAAATCTGAATTTCTTCCACCATGATGTCTTTATTAGCTTGAATTCCGTCCCTAAAATGGTCCTTCTGTTGATCCTGTCAGTCCTACTTTTGAAAGAAGATGTCAGAGGGAGCGCACAGTCCAGCGAGAGGAGGGTGGTGGCTCACATGCCAGGTGATATCATTATTGGAGCTCTCTTCTCGGTCCACCACCAACCAACTGTGGACAAAGTTCATGAGAGGAAATGCGGTGCAGTCCGTGAGCAGTATGGCATTCAGAGAGTGGAGGCTATGCTGCATACCCTGGAAAGGATCAATTCAGACCCCAATCTCTTGCCCAACATCACACTTGGCTGTGAGATAAGAGATTCCTGCTGGCATTCAGCTGTGGCCCTGGAGCAAAGCATTGAGTTTATAAGGGATTCGCTCATCTCTTCAGAAGAGGAAGAGGGCTTGGTACGCTGTGTGGATGGCTCTTCTTCTTTCCGCTCCAAGAAACCCATAGTGGGAGTCATCGGGCCTGGCTCCAGTTCTGTGGCCATACAAGTCCAGAATTTGCTCCAGCTTTTCAACATACCTCAGATTGCGTACTCTGCAACCAGCATGGATCTGAGTGACAAGACTCTGTTCAAGTATTTCATGAGGGTCGTACCTTCAGATGCCCAGCAGGCACGAGCCATGGTGGACATCGTGAAGAGATATAACTGGACCTATGTCTCAGCTGTGCACACAGAAGGTACGTGGTTTCCTCTATACACATTAAATATGCCACAATACTTTGGAATACCTCTCAGTTAAATTATCAGTTTTTGCATGCCTAAAATATTTCTTACCAGTGTAGGTATTTTGAAATGCCTCAACATCACCAGTATGATAAAAAAGGACCATATATTTACACTAACATAATCATTTATATGTCTATCACTTGTTAAAGATCAAGATATGTTTTTCAATAGGACTTATGTGATCTAAATATTATTGTAATAGTGTTCCTAGGATAACAAACTGCACATATTAAGCATAAATTCATACTTAAGAATGCAGCAAATTCTTCTTAAAAATCATGAAACACTTAGAAGGAGAAAAAGTCTTTGACAATGTATCAATGGAACACAAACAATATTGCAAGATGTGGTGGTAATTTATTGGGAAATTAGTGAATTTATTTGGGGGAGTTTATATCAGAGTTTTTGGACAGTTTAACTAATTTAGATATTACAAACTTCTTGCTATCAAGTAGCATAATAACATACACTTCACTGAATAGGACCTTATTCATAATATTTAGCATAGTACAAATGTAAAATAGGCTTTCAGATTAATTGACATTTCTCTAACTTTGAAAGTTTTCATTTGTAAATTGATAGTTTATGTGGAAACATTGATGTGTGGCAATTCTGTGTAATACAATGTATAGGCTAGGATTTCTTTGGTTTTTCCTTTTCATAGAAAAAATGTTCCTTTTACTTTGGAGCCTGTGATAAACATCAAACTCAGGGTCTCGTCCATTGCAAACGTTCACTAAGCAATGTTCCATCAAGACACTTAATAACCTTTCCTTTTGCATCTATCTAATGCTGAGATTTTTTATGTAAAAATCTGTTTTACTTGATTCTCACAACAATCCAGTGACATAGAGCGTCCATATATTTCATGCCAATTTTAAGATTCAAAATTTTCAATGAGCTTGAATAATTAATAAATATATACTTAATAGTAAATTTAGAGCCAGAACTATAGCACATAACTAACTTAGAGTTCTATATACCTTTATAATTTAAGAGCACCCAATGGTATAATGCTTTGGGTATGTGTTCATAGATCACATACTTGTTAAAAGCAAATATATGCAAGTCCTCTTGATAGTTCTTTGTATCAAAATCTTCTATGAATTTTCAGTTCAGCAAAGAGGATGAGGCACGCACAGATACTCATGTAACCATAACTCAAAGTGGCGGAGAGTTACAAGGAATGCCTCTAAAGTACATTGATAAATGATCACACCAACTTTTCTGTTATGCGGGGAGTCTAGTGAAGAATTTGATGTTCTAATTTTAACAGGGAGAATACTAATACTTGCTTAAAATGAAACACAAACACAGAAAGTAATGGCTTTTAGTCAAAGACGTGATAAAATAGAAGATGGGTCTCACTTTCGTCTTCAGAAGTAGGAGGTTTGCACACCATGCAGGAGAGGCTAAGTTAAGATCTGCTTCCAGGGAAACTAATCTTTACATTTGTATTTTACAAATACCAATTCTTGTTTTAGTCTAAGTCGGCACCAGTGCTCAATAAGTAATTTACTAAAGTACATGATGATGTCTTCACACAGCCCTACTATTTTACACCTATTCAAATGAATGGCTTGCTTTGTTTGTTAATGAGTAAGAGTAATCAATGCTAGGACAACTTTGAGTGAAAAGCAAGGTATGGTTCTTCATAGTTGTGATTCTGTATGAATCATTTGTCTACATTTTCATAGAACAGCTAACTGTAAAGAGCAAAACTGAAAAAAAAATCTTATTCTGTGAGGAAATTTAAGTCAATAGGGAATAGGACAGAATGGAAAGATTCATTTTTCCTGGATGAATTAGCATACACTCATTCAATGTTGTATGATACACAAATTGCCTATTGTAACATATTAATTAGAATAAAGTATTTTGTTTGAGGGAAAAATAAAGCAATAGAAACTGTGTTAATAAATACAGGAAAAATGTAGTATAATACAAACAGGACTTTGGAGATCCAGGTTTGAAAGTTTACATATTAAAAGTTAATGTTGTAGATTTTTATATGATTTCAGAAAGCACTTTGCTTACAAACAAGAATTTGGACATGGGCAAATGAGTCATGATATCTTTTTGTTTGTCCATGTAGTAGTGAAGTGGTATAGATGTTCACAAAGCAAAACGGGAAGCCAGTCAGAAAATCTTTGAGCCAAACAAGATTCAGGTGTTTTGGATTGTGTGGGAACTCTCCAACATGATGTCTCTTGTTCTGTTATCTGGCCCTTAAGAAAGTTTCTTAGAGATTTTTCATAAATGAAGCTGCCAGTTCGTGCTCTCTTCTTTCTCTCTACTTACCTGTCTCCCTATGTATTTATCTATCATCCATCTATTCATGGTTCTCAACCTTCCTAATGTTGTAACCCTTTAATTCAATTCCTTATAGTGTGGTGACCTCAAAACATAAAAAATTTCATTGCTACATCATAACCATAATTTTTCTAGTTACAAATCATAATGTAAACAATCATGATCTCTAATGGTCTTAGGTGAGCCCCATGACCCTCAGGTTGAGAACTCAGGATCTATAACCTCTATATGCACCTTTATCTATATCTCTCACCAGATTGAGATCATTTCTGCAGTTTCAGATCAATTGGTCTCTAGACCTCTCCATTTATTTTAATATTCTAATAAGCTGTTGTCTTTTGCTCAGTTGACTATTCTCTTCTTGAAAAGTACAAAAACTTCCTGATGCTTTTATGTGTTCTATCAATTACAAAAAGATAAACTATTTTTCTAAAGTGCTTTGTCTTAAATTACCCATTTCCTCCATGTTTAAACATGACAGCACTGGATCCATGAATCCTTTGGAAACTATCCCAAGATGCTCCTTCTAGAAAATCCGTGCTATCTGTTCTTTCAGAGGAAGCACAGGAGACCTGGGACCCAACTTTAGTATTAAGTGATTTCACTTACATTTCCTGTCATTTGTACTCTCTGTATACCACAAGAATGACTATTAACAGCGATGTGTGATGCATAAAAACTACACCTAGAACTTCTAGTCATTGAGATTTATAATATAAGACAAGTGAACACATTAAAGCAGTGTTCTTGAAGGGCAAGGCCAACTAGTCCTTTGGCACTACAGAGGAGAAGAAAATGCAGTGAGTCAGAAGAGAAATGTAATTTTTTCTTACATGAGGCAGTGCAGACAGTACTCTATTTGCTCTGAGAAAATTTAAGAGGTATTTCACCTCAGTACCTTTCCACAATTTGGCATATGTGTGCATATGGCACAAAGTAAACAGTGTTCATCTTATTAGGGCTCTGACAGATTCTTTTCACTGGCAACCACAATTAATGACTCCCCTGAATTCTAACCATTAAGATTATGAGCAGGATTTGCTCTCATGCAACAGTAGCCTATTAGTTGATTTGTTTAAGGTAGCCTAAAGCGGAGACTACTCTCTTCAACTTCCACCCAAGGCCTGGAATTGAACTGGGGGCATCATTCATGCTAGGCAAACTGATCATCACTGAGATGTAGCCCAAGTCTCATGGACTTTTTGTTTTAAAATAGGATTTCACTACACTGCTATACTTGAGCTTAGACTTTCAATCCTCTTGCCTCAGCCTTCACAGTAGCTGATATCACATAGGTTTAAATGACTAGGCCGTGTTCAGACTTTCTTCTTAGTTTTCCTTGAAAACCACTGCCGCTATATGAAGCATTTATGTCCTCAGGCTTTTCAGAGAAAGCCACTAGAAACTTTTGACGCCAGACATCTGAGATGAGTAAAAGCGCCTCCTGACACACAGCCGTTTGTAATCACATGAATGAGCTCAGCTGAAGTCTTCAACATTATCCAATAGACAACAACTCCAGTGGAGAGTAATGATAAAAGTATTTAATATAGAATTTAGCAAAGCATATGTATATCTAACTAGTTTTAGATTCTGAACCTCACTGGACACAATGAGATCACAGCAGTCATATTCAAATTTCAGTGTCCAAAGAAAATATGATTATCACCTGCTATCTCACCCTAAAGAATATACATGTAATAACACGAATTAATAATCCTGAAATGAAAATATGACACCATAGAATAAATGTTTCAGGTGAAAATACTTAGTTTCTATTCTTGTGAGTTTGCTAAATAATAATATCTATGAATTGTATTGCATGTATTGCATGCAACCTGTATTGCATGTAAAAAATGCCAATAGACTTGTAAAGAGTCCATTATTACATTCTTTATGATGTAGCTAAATTTCAGTAAGGAAATTAATTTTTGAGTTGGATTTTCTGTAGAAAAGCACATATATCACACTCTATATGTTGTTTACAATGTTTTTCCACTTTACTAATTTTCCTGACCTTAACTGGAGTTCTCAAGTGTCCTCTCAGTACCCATTAAAATGCCAAGTATGAAACCAGCACTCAATGGCTTGCTGAATAAATGGTTTCCCTTAGAGTGCAAGATTCATTTTATATGAATATATGGCATGTAGATAAATAGCTGGCATTTGTAATTTTCACAGTTTTACTTTTTTTATAAAAACAAGGTGCCAAAGTACCTCCCTTGATTAATTATGAAATGCTGTTTATGCCTCACTCCATTTTTGTTTTCTCAGATTCTTATTTCTGTCTAATGATATAAAGATGCTAATTCATTCTAAAAAATGTCAGTGATGCTCTGGGGGGAAAAGTATCAATAAGTGTTCCTGGTAGCACAGAATCATTAAATTATTGTTGCCAAGTCCGCTTACACAATGCCATGCAACATGTGCTCTTAGGATATGGCTTTCTGATAATTATGTAAACAAATAACAATACTCGAGATTTGGTTTAAAGATTTTCACTGTCTAATTCATAATCAGTGTGTTTAGTTCAAAAAATTTTTTTTCTTTTTATATTTTTTTAATTTTTTTATTAAAAATTTCCACCTCCTCCCATTTCCCTCCCATCCCCCCCAATTCCCCTCCCCCTCACTCTCCAATCCAGAGATCAATCCGGGTTCCTTTTAAAAATGTTTAGTTCCAGGTTAATTGTACAAGTTAATGAATGGCAATTTGATATTCATTTATTCATGAAATATATACAGAGAAGCCCCAACCAATCCTTTTGTTCTACCTCTGTGTACTCTTCCCATCATCTCATGATTGCTACTCCTTTTGAGGTGAGTTGTTTATAACTAACATGTTTGTGTAGGAGGGAAAGAATAGTATTGGCTTTACTTCCCATGCTTGTCTCACTTGACATAATGACCTCTAGATTCATTCATTTTGCTACAATGATGAGGGTCTATCATTCGTTATGACTCGAACGTGTTCTTTAGCCATCGGACCACTAATGGGCACCAAGCTCGATTCCATATCTTAGCTATAATGAATATCACACTGCTATTAAAATGTAGCACGGGCATGGAGGTATGCCTGTGAACATACTTTTCCTGTCTAATCTTTCAATTGATTGTCATCACATCATGACAAGAATTTAACCTGGAAAAAACTAGAAATGTCATCATAGAGCCTGCTGAGTGCATTTTGAAACATTTCCTTTTATTACCTAGGGATTGACATGGTGTTGAAACTTCAGACAAACTTGATGATGATATTAGTGGCTAAAAATGTAAACTGCTCTTAGATTAATAGACCATTAGAATAGAAAAAAGTGTTATGTGAACAATTATTTTTATCATCCTCATTACTCATTAGATGCTGATGGAATTATTATTGTTTATCTTGGGATGGGGGCAGAATTCATTCCTGCTGCCTAGGCAGTGTCTTCTCTGTGTGTGTGTCCTTTCAGACGATTTAATCGTTGGCTTGAATTTGGACTTGCCTGTAATGGATTTTTGGCAGAGATGACTTCCCAGTTGTTTCGCAGGCATCCCTACTATGTACCACTGATTATTCCAGCGGTCCATCCCCAAATTCTCTAGGCCTACATAATTAAAAAAGAATATCATTGCACTCTTCTGCTAACTATCACAAATAATTTCTCAAGTTATGTGAAAATGTGGACACTGCTACAGTACTAAGCATTCACATACTTCTTGAATCTGATGGTCACCTGCATGTTTGTTGGTAATTAGCATGAACACTGCTCATGTCTGAAAATTGCATGCATGTACTTTTCCCAAGGGAAGTCTTATTTTAGATCTCAGAGAAACAACATTCTTTGGAATTTATATATTCTAAAAATTTAGTGTTTCTTATTACTAAAAGCAGTCTAGTGACCCATATCCTCAATCATAATACCTTATTAACTTCCAGGTTATTATTATTTAAGCATAGGTTAATTTGAGTAAGGAATCTGAGGATGGAGTGAACGTGGTGTGAAGTGCTATGTTCCAACACTTTCTTACTGGAAGCACACAAAACAGAATACAAAAATTAGTTCCTCACAGTGAACAACACGCCAGGTAAGTAAAGAAGGAACCTAAGAAAAACAAAGGTTGAGCTCCCCAAAACTAAAGGGGATTAGTTGGTGAAGCTTCATTCCCCCTACCTTTCTGTCCATCTTCCTCCTCTTCATCAAATTATTTCTCCTCTTCTTCCTTTCTAACTCTTTTCCCCTATCCACCTTTTTCCTTTCCTCCTTGTATTCTTTTCAAGTTTCATCCTTTTATTCTCACTTATTATCATTTTTCCCTCAAATGTTTTTTGTAATTGAACTATTTTTTAAAATTATTTGAGCTAATCAGTACATTTGATTGGTGTTAATGCTTTCTCCCTATCTCAAAGGTAAGATGAAGGGAACTATTACTATTTTAGAGTTCAAAATGGAGAGTAGACAAATTTAGCCTGTGGTAAAAGAAAGACAACCTGTATGACAACTGTAACTCATGTAAACTCAAAGGAATTTCACTTCAAATGCTGCTTTCATTGGTTATAAAAAGAGGGCTTGGAAAGCTATTATTACGGGTACCTTCTAAAATTCACTTTTGGTGACTTGTTCTGATCCAAAATCTGTTGGCATGGGATGAGCTGAGTCAACTACTTAACATCACTTAAAACAAATGCAGCAAAGCATGACCTATTTGAAGAAGTGATCCGAATGATTACAAGGCTTGAGACTATGTCTGCAGAGCAGCAGTTAAGTGGAGGGAAGAGAAGATCTGCTAGATCTACCTTTAGGCATGTGGTATACTGAAGTATTTGGCACATTCATGTACTTACCTGGTGCCATCCAAGGAGCCAATTGCCAAAACAGTGGGATCACAATTATAGGTGGGTGTCTTCTCATCAACAGAAATATTCTATGCTCTTGAGCTCTTCACTTTTCTTAGGAAATAGATTCAGTCCTTCCCAGTTTCCTACACATAAGATTTGGGTCAGTCCCTAGAGAGATGAAGAGAAAAGAGAAGCTTAATAGACCTGGGTGACCCCTGCACTTCTAGTAATTAGGAACCTGATGCAAATGGAGTGTCAAAACTTAAGTTCAGCCTGGCTATGGAGTGTGATGCTATTCCTAAAAACAAACAAATAAAAAGTACCAGGTTTCAGCTGACTGCGGTTGTCATTACTGGTGTAAGTGGGCCTTCTGTCTATGTGTTGCTTTTATTGGTTAAAGAATAAAGAAACTAGTTTGGTCTATAGCAAGGTAGAACTTAGGTAGGCGGGGAAAACTAAACTGAATGCAGAGAGAAGCCAAGCAGACACTGCCAGAGACAAATGCACTGAAACTTTGCTGGTTGGCCACGACCTTGTGGTGATGCACAGATTAGTGGAGATGAGTTAAATCCAGATGTAAGAGTTAGCCAATAAGACGTTAGAGCTAATGGGACAAACAGTGATTTAAATAATATAGTTTATGTATAATTATTTCGGGGCTAAGCATCTGGGAACCAACAAGTGGCCCTCATTCAACACATTACCAAGAATCCAAATATTTTGGGAGTTGAAGCAGGGTTCTAAGTGCTGCATAGCAAGATCATGTCTGAAAAACTAAAACAAGCAAAAAGACGAAACAGAAAGAAAAAACAAGCTTGAATCTTCGTTTTGGAAAGAAATTGACCTGAACTGATGGTCTGTTATATAGATTTCAATATTAGAAGTCAGACATCACTTTACTCTCATTGAATTCCACATTAAAACAACATGCAGTCTACATTAGAAAACTCTGTTAAAACATTTACTTTTCTTACAATTCAACTGACATAAGGCAGTTTTGTACAGATTAGGGAATAGATGAGAAAAAAAACAACTCCTTTATAATTGAGTAGCGGCAAGGTAGAATGTCAGATCCAGGACAAGACTAAATGTGTTTCTTGTTATTGTAGGCATGGAAGCTTTGAGAAAGAATGGACTGCAAGGCTTCCTATTTTTTTTTCTTCCCTAGGAAACACAAGGCAGTATTGCTTTCCTTGGTGAGGATGTTTCTGATTTCAGCATGTGTAAATAGTTCACGTGACTTTTTATCCATCTTGGAAAACAATGTTTCCATGTTCTTATGCAAAGAACAATTAAGGGTGTGTGTAGCATAAGTTTACCTCATACATATTTGGAAGGTGTTGTGGACAGATTGATGAATCTCTCTTCTCATCTTCGCTGTAGTCTCTTCATTCTACCCTCCAGATGCCAGGTATAAAAGAAAAGAATACAGCACACATTTGTAGGAGCAAAAAGACAAATTGTTGCAGCTTTATATATGAGAGGAAATTCTTTGGAATTCATCATCAGTGATAAGAGTAATGAGTGCATAAGGCACAATGGATCTGTGAACTTAAATTCACACCATTTGTTGTGAGGCCTTGTCTGTAATACTAGTTTCTTTATCCCTCTGAGTTGCTTTCCTTCAAGTGGAAGCAAAATTTGAATTCAAATCCTGGTTAATGTTCATGGTAATAGAGATGCTTTGGTTCAACTACATCCTTTGATTTACTCACTATAAATAGACACGTCCTATACAATTCTTTTGAAATATAAATGTAAATCACTTAGGACAAAGCCCAGTGGTTAGTCATGTGTTCCTTCTAAATTAGATTGCCAAGAACTTAACATGCTTTATCTTATTCATCTAGCGGAAAAAAAAAAAAACAGACCGCAAACAGTGTTTCATGTTGGGTTGCCTACAAAACAAAAAAATCTACCACTGAATAGAATAGAGGATTAATTAGGGAAGTGATCACTACATTCAATATGTTTTAGATTCCTACTAATTTGCCATGTTTTAGATTTTTATTATTTTGCCATTTGCATTGAGGCATACAGTCATATAATAGTGTGTAGGGTGTTTTGTGATTTGATACAGTTGTAACTAAGCTGCACCCCACCTCTGTCAGTTGCTGTAGTGTGTTTAGAGGCAGAAGCGATACAATGAGCAGCCCGTAAACGCTGAGAGCTAGAGGGTTAACATGCCTTTCTTTGCTTTCTGTGTGTTGGAGACAGTATAGGGGTGGAGGTCATCCAAGGGAGAGTGGTAATGCAGTTGTGAAGTTGTCCTAGAGTGCATTTTTAGTTTTTAAACTAGAATGAGCATCTTTACAATGAAAAAGGGCAATCAATAGATAGTTGCATAACTTTCACATGAATTTCAAATAACATTACCTCATGAACCTTAGATAATTTGTAACTGGATGCTTATCAACAGAAGCTAACAGTGAGTACAAAACCCAAATGAAGCAATATGGATCCTTCCAAATGAGACAGATAAACTGCACTGATAGATCTATCCCCATTATATCCCAAAAGATAGCAATGATAGAGAGAGCTCTCTAAAGATGTTCACACTATTCTTAGAAATAATAAAAAACTGTAATCTATGGCATGCTATCAAAATGCTATTAGTAGTGTTCAGAGATATTTGTTTCATGAAATCATTTTATTATATTTAAGTCATAAAGAAAAACATTAAACAGCTAGTTTAAGCTGTCACTCCTTTGCTTCGGAAGGGCCATGCTAATTATTTAAAAGTTATTTGAAATGTATAGAGTTTGAGACTGGGCAAAGCTTGATGATTATTTACATTTATAAATGCATATGTATACATACATGCACAATATGGTGTGTAAGACTGAAATATATTCATATTACATGTGTGTGTGTGTGTGTGTGTGAGAGAGAGAGAGAGAGGGA
>LOEQ01005790.1:29369-55390 GCA_001685075.1 Bramus lutescens | reverse complement strand
GAGAGAGAGAGAGAGAGAGAGAGCAGATACATTCTTGCCTTGGTCTGCATATGAGGTCAAAGGACAGTGTGGGTTATCAGCATTTGTCTTCTATCTTTTTTGAGGCCATCGGTCTCTTGTTAGAGGATCTGGCCCATGAGCTTTCAAGGATTCTCTGTCTCTGTTTTCCCTTTCACTACAAAAGCCTGGCAATTACAGGCATGTGCTTCAGTCCCCATTTAATGTTTCTTCTGAGACGGGGACTCAGGTCCTTGTGTTGTCAACTTGCTTACTGAGGTGTCTCTTCAACCCCAGTAGTTATCCTCAATGTAAGCATTATCAGAAATTTCTACCATAGCTATAGTGAAAAGTGGATAAATAGATATTTTTGCATTAGTTTTCTCAATGGCATAAAAAATTAATTGTATTCTTGGCAAGTTCTTTAAGAATATTTTCAGTCATAATTTGCTATAGATCTGTCTTTAAATGTTGTATTTATACTATTCAGTGTCTTTGGGTTAGAATCATGGTACTCTGGCCCAGATGATACTACAGAACACTTTTTAAGAAGTATGTTCTCTAATATTAATTTATTACAGCATTCTATCCTTTAGAGAATCCATATCAGAGAAACTGAAAAATATAAAATTATCACTAATCCAAATTCGATGTTATGAATTTGAAAAATAATCTACAAATTGAGATGTTAATACATTTTTCCTGATTATTTGAGAGAGAAAAATGCTTATCAAGACATTGCCAAAATAAGTAATCTGGATTTATTAATTTTATTCAAATCTAATTTGGTTGTTTTCTGTCATCAAATTACAGCAGTCCCTTTCTTGACATGAGTATCACTCACACTGAGTTTTGCTCAGAAGAAATAACTCATCTGTAATGACCAGTTTATTATTGCAATTTATGTTTCAAGTCTAGGCTTTATTTTAAATATATACTACTACTCTACATAGAAATATACGTCATATGGCATTGTATTTTTATAAACATGATAATAATAACCATTATTATACCCAGCAAAATTCAAAGCAAGACAATACTTGGGAATATAATGGTACTTCTCACTAGGTTTTTGAAATCATTAAAATAATTGAAAAATATGAAATATTTTTTAAAATGCTTGTTATTTTTATGTAGTGCAATATATCTCTTTTAAGGTATACAGTATATTAAAGTATACCAAATAGCACTCAAGAATCATGTGACACTAATTTATTCATTTATCTGCAAATATTGACTATAAATTATGTACTCAACTATCTTTTATAAACACTGAAATGAGAGATGGAAGACCTTACCAAAACTTCTCTTTCTCAGAGGTGTGTCATGCTGTGTTCTCATGTTAGTATCAGATATATTTGGTTAAAAAGAATAGAGCTACATAGAAGAGGACCTCATAAAGAGATACTTGTTTGACAAAAGATGAATATATTAAGTTAAGGAAAAGTCTTTATTGTGCGTAGCCTGAACTATTATGTATAGCTTAAATGTGTGTTTGGTTAAAATAAACCAAAATACAAAAATTTTCAAGTGCCAATTTTCACCAAATAATCTAAATTAAATGGGTAATCCAATAAATGGAATGTAAGGTACTGAAGATAGCACTATGGAGATATTAGTTATTTTTCTAATTGCTGTGACAAAATATTTGACAAAAAGCAATTGAAGAAAGAGGAGTTTATTTGACTTACAGTTTGAGGAGATATGTTTACCTTAGCAGAGAAGGCGTGGTCCAGGAGCAAGAATAGGGGTTCCATTGCATCAGCATTCAGGATGCAGACAGCAAACAAATCCTTGGGCAGGGTTATAAGAAATGGATACTTTTGTTTAAAATGCAATGTATCGGTCATACAATTTTTGAATTCAATGTATTTGAAGATGTTCTAGGAAGTGATAAATTTGTAATATGTCTATTATGTTATTTTGTTATTATTTTCTGTGGAACACTAGATGATTTAGGGATTTTTGTAATACATATATATATATATTAATGTATGTCTCTGTTATAGAATAAAAGTAGCAAATACTACTAATTTTGACATAAAAGACCTGTGTTAGATGCTCTAATAGTGTTTTAAGAAATAGTAGACTCCCTCAGGTAAGCATATTTCATTTCTCACTTTGAGTATCTTTCTGAATATCCTACTTTGGGGATGACAGGCGACTGTACCCATACGCTCTGTACTAATGTTGTGTTCTGATAGTCAATTGAATAATCATTAGTGCACTTTGTGAATCTGAAATTGTCTGACAGATGAATTAATTAAGTATTAAATGAATCCTCATTATGTGCCAAGACCAGATATTTGTACTAAACTATTAAATGTTCTTGCAAAATATTGAATCACATTTCTGTGAAAATTAAGTACAAATCAAAATTCCACTAATGATGTCTCCACAACTATAAAATCAGCAATATTTTGGATTGGCAGATTTGGTCAAGGGAAAGGTTAAATTCCTGTTTCACATCCTATTCATATTATATAGGTAATTGTCAAATGTTGATAGTATTAGATCTGAAGATGCTCTTCCGTGGTGGTTCTAAATCTAGTTATGTTGACAAAGATTAACCGTTACATTGTTGTTATTGTTGTTGTTATTAATAGCAAAAGAGTGCTTGCTGTATTCCAGACACTGCAATCCATTTATCTAGTTCTTAGAACTATACTGAGTTAAATAAAATACTATTTACCATTTAACAGATGGTAAGTAGGCATACAAAGAAATAGTAAAAGAACATATTTGTCAAAATGTTCCCTGAAGATGTCAACCACATGTGTTTAGCTTTTTCTTTCTTTGCTTGAGAGCATGCTTCACCAGGATGGATGTGCGCTGACATTTTGAAATTGCCTCAGAGTTCTGGAGCAGTCTGTGAGGACAAAATAGACAGAATAAGTTGTTGAAGAAAAATGATAATTTGGGGATTTTGAATTGCATTTTGCAGACACATGCATTAAAAAATAGCAGCTTTTTATAAGGCATAAATTCAAATATCCAAATTTGGTTATCAAAGAGCTGTCTCACTGTCAGCTGACCAAGAGCAATAAGATCTCTCTATTATAGTAGCTGAGTTAGGTTTAAAAGGATGAATTCTGGTTGATTTATTTAGTAGTAAATCGTACATTTTCAATGTATGCGGGGGTGCAAGATAGGGGTGTGTATATGGAGGTCAGGACAACTTTGTGAAGTGTGTTTCTTTTTCCACTTTGATGAATTCAGGAATGTAACTCAAAGTCCACCCTTGTGTGGCAGAACCCTTACCACAAATCCATCTCTCCAGGCACGCAGCAAGTGAAATGTTATTGAGAAGATATAAATCTAATGACACACCATTGAAATGTTTCCTTGAAAGATGTGTATGACCTGCTACCTGGTTACAAAAGAGTCTTAAGAACAAAGCTCTAGCTATTTATTACAAGGGGTTTATTCTTCACCCTAGGTGTTATGAACAAATACACCCTACGTATTTATATGTCACTATTTAGTTGACTTTTTGTCAATTCAAGTAATCTTCAAAAATATTATGTCTGAAGATTAATCCAAAGTCTGTTTTAATAATCTTCCCACAAAAACAATTTATAGCTTTCCTTATTTCGTTATCTCCTTGGCCATTTGTCTTTTGCTAATGTCTGCTTGTTTCAGTCAGTCTCCTATTCAACACCTTATAGTTACATCATGTGTTGGACACTATCAAGCAGTATGGTCATGGATGTATAAAAATATGGCTACTGCATTTTAGAAGAGGAAATGCTAAAGATAAATAGATAAAGTGTTCCTTGACAACTGTAATTAATGAGAAGAGGAGGGGACTTTTCAATGAAAATTGTTTTATTTTATTGATATCTTCTGTAGACTATGCTGTAGTTGAGACTATCCAGAAGTCAAGCAAACACTTACTGAATTAAATGTGCTTAAAATTAAAATTAGCTCATATTTTCTTATTGGTCACAAATATATACATATACACATATACACATGTATATATATGTATGTATATATATATAATCTAAAGAATATTTCACCAGCCTAAATATTTCACCAGCATAAATCAGAGAAACTTTTAGACTGTGGTTTATACTGTTCCCCATCTGGGTTTATGTTTTCTTACTTGATTTGGAATTCAGAAAATCTAGATGGTTTTTTATTAAATAGTTGAATATGTCCAGCCAAATTATTCTTGGCCTTCCTTGTCTCATCAGACTGGTTAGAACTGGAGCATACCTATAACTGCCTCAAGTGGTTGTGTGAGCAGCAGGGGTGGCAGGGAATAGTGAAGAGTGTCTGGAATGAGTAATGATCAAGCATTGGGAGTTTAAGAGAAGGCAGGGCGTAAGGAGTAGAAGGGATGGGGCCCTGCCTCTTGAAGAGAAGGACCAGTTTTCTCTCTTTCTGTTTGCATCATCATTTCTTTATTCTTTACTGCTAGACCTCGATGCTGCCACATAGTGATTTTTGCCATTGTATAATGAGCTATAACATATTGTGAAAAATTCTCATCATAAAATTAATTTGACTGGATTAGCTTCCATTCCCTTTTGGGATTTTCCCTTTTCTTCATTTTATTCAAGTATGAGACAAAGGATGATTTTTCTCCCTTAGCCCTCTTCCTTGCTCCCATAAGAGTCTCAGGATATGAGATTTTACGTTACTCCCATAATGACTCACATAGGTTTACATTTAGATGGAATCTCATTCTATTTTACAATGAATTGCAATACAACTTCATTATTTTATAAGAAAATACATACAATAGAAATTTTATAAGGTCACAGTATGGTGAGAACAACTTTTTTTTGTTTTAGATGTTAACAGACTTCAAAGTCTTTCTAACATGCCATGTCATATGAAAGTTTCAAAAGCAAATGCTATGAAGTAAACTGCCTGAATGCAAATTTGGCCTTCAGATTTCACTCCTGGAGGTCACTACTGTCATGGTTCATATGTTATATTCTATTTTTCTTTAGAATCTTTCAAAATTGATTCATTCAACAAAATTCACTAGTTTTGTTAGTGGATATTTTTACAAGGAAACAAAAAATATATGAAATCACATAACTTAGAGATAAACCCACTGTAAGTATTTTCACAAATTTAGTCTCATTGCTTTTTAGGAAATTTATTCCTCTCAAATATATACATCCTGACTATAGTTTCCCCTCTCTCCACTCCTCCTACATTGTTTATCTGACCTTTATCTAATTTTAATAAGTGGTGTCTATAGAGAAAATTGTCCATTCATTTTAGGTTTTCCACTTTTGTGGAGTATGGGTTTTTAAAACATGACTGAATGATTCTTTGGCTTTCCTTGGTGTCTGTTGTTATGTACCACTTTTCTTTCCTAATTTGAATATACTTTCTCTCTGTCTAGTTTGGATAAAGGTTTGCATATCTTGCTGATTTTCTCAAGGAACCAAATCCTTGTCTCATTATATTTGTATTGTTCATTTGTTTCTATTTTATTCATGCCAGAACTCACTTTGATTATTTCCTGCCTTCTACCCAAACGGGAGAGCTTGCTCCTTTCAGTTCTGCTGATAAATGGGAAGGATGAATTTCTCCACTTTTGTTCATAGGCTCTCAATGCTATGAACTTTCCTAGTATCGCTGTTTTCAGTGTGTCCAATGAGTTTGGGTATGGTGGGCATTCATTTTCATTGAATTCTAGACAGGTCTTTATTTTTTAACACTTCTTTCTGCCTTGATCCAGTAGTCACTCAGTAGAGTTCTTCACTTTTCTTCAGTTTCTCGTTTTTGGTAGTTTCTCTTTGTTGTTGAAATCCAACTTTGATGTGTGGTGGTCTGATAGAATGCAAAGTGTTATTTCAACTTTCTCGCATCTGTTCAGACTTGCTTTGTGACTTAGTATGTGGATAGTTTTGGATAAAGTTCCATGAGATGCTGGCAAGAAGCTATATTCTTATCTACTTGTGTGTAATGTTCTGTAGATATCTACTAGGTCCATTTGGTTTATAATGTCTTGTCCATTAACTCCAGTAGATCTCTATTTAGTTTTTTGTCTGGATGACGTGTGCATTATTGAGAGTGCATTACTGAAGTCTCTTAGTGTTAATGTGTGAGGGTTGATTATGACTCAAGCTTTAGCAATGTTTCTTTTACAAATGTTGGTGCTTTTGTACACAGGTCATAGATGTTAAGAATTGAAATGCCATTTGGTAAATTTTTTCCTTGATGGGTATGAAGTGTCCTTCCCTGTCTCTTTTGACTAATTTTCATTTGAAGTATATTTTGCTAGCCATTAGAATGACTACTCCAGCTTGCTTCTGAGATCCATTTGCCTGAAAAGCCTTTTTCTAACCTTTTACTCTGAGGCCACAACCTTCACTCTTCACCATTTTGTTAAGGAATAGGTTTTTTCCTTGACTCAATCCTGTGCACTTTTCATTTCATCTGAGTCTTAAAAAGAAACTACAACATAGGAAAACTATCCTTTGCATCCCAGTGATTCTGTTTTAGATAAAGATCACTTCCAAATCAGACAGTTTTCTGTTCTATTACTCCAGATCTTCTTCATGATTCTATCTGCTTTGCACATTTATTTGTTAATCGACTTCTCTCATGGTTTCATTATATGTAATGTTTCACCATTTGACACTTTTGTTTTCACATTATCTCTTCCTGGCCTCCAGAGCAATATCCAATTATGTCTGTGCTCATCTAGGCTACTGAACTCAAGGCTTGTTTCAGCCACAGGGACAAATATAGCCATGTGTTGTCACTCTTACAGAGCTCAAAATTATAACTAGAATTTATAGACATAGTGGATTGTTTCTCTTCACAACAGAAAAATACATTTGTATTTTGCTTCGCCCACATACCATAATCCGTGAACATCACACAACAGTAAGTATAGAAGTGCAAGGCCTGTGCAACTCAAAGGACTTTCTGGATTTTGTTTTCACTACTTTGGGTTTTCAGTTTCTCCTATCAATATCTTCTTGATTTCTTGCTCAAGAGAGTCGTCAGTGAAGGGAAAATGAATCTTCCTCGCTAGAAAACTTGCCTATTAATTATGGAGAACTGACTTGATACTTGTCTCCTAATATATTTATTCATCTGCAGATAATCAATCTCCTGTGATTTTTTGAGTCTTCCATAAATCCAGACAAGGCCATGGTACAGAGAATAATTTTCAAGTCTAGTGTTAGAAACCAATAATAGTACAAGTTTTAATCCATAAATTTGAAGGTTACTTATCTAACAATTACAACTGTTCTTTCCATTATATAAATAAATATTCAAAATATTTCATCTAAAAGTTGAACAGAGAAGAGAATACTATTTACCCAGATCATTAGCCAGAATATGTGGGGACTGAATTATATTTTTGTTATTGCGATCTTGAGATCTTTCTTCTAATAGATGACATGAAAAACATTAGTTCATATTTTGTGTTTAATTAGGTCCAATAAAGATATAATTTTGTTGTTTAGAATGATTAATTTTAAACAAGCAAATGCTGAAATCGTCTTTTTCTCTAATTAGTATATTGTGATAAATATTTGTCCTATGAGATCTTCACCTCAGACTCTAAAGTCCATGATATACTGAAGCTGTGTTGCTATATTTTTGGTCTAGTGGAGGGCCCATTTCTGACAACAACCTTTGTATCTCTGGCACACCAGGGAAAGCTGTCAGAGTCTCTTTTGGCATAACATGCCAGTCAATGTCTTTAGGGGAAAGAAGACACATTGTACCTGATGAGCAATTTCAACTGTCATTTTAAAAAGAAGTATATTAGGAACCCATCATAGGTAACACATCATCAAGGAACTGATAATGCATTATGGTTGGATCAGAAAAGGCCCTTTTAGTCTGGGGCTTGAAATATAAACTACTCTGTTTCACTTGGAGTTCATTCATTCCATCACCCAGCCCATGAAATGATGCAGCACAAATCTGAAGTGGGTCTTCCAACATAAGTTATTCCAATTAGAAAATCCCTCAGGCTAACCAAATAGGAACAGTTTCTCACTGGTGATTCCATATTGTGTCAAGTAGATAATCAAAACTAACCACTCTTCTATTACACAAAAGAGTATGTAGTCTTAATTAAGTGCTTTTGAATGGGTGAATCACTTAAACATAAGCAGCATTGTAAGAAGGTATTCCAATCTCCATCACAGGTAAAGAGACCTGGTGTGGGAAGTCCTTCTGTATATGTGTTGCTTTATTGGTTAATGTAAAGAAGCCTTTTGGCCTGGATAGGACAGAAAAGAGTTAGGTGAGAAAACTAAACTAAATGCTGGGAAAAAGTAGGCAGAGTCAGAGAGATGCCATGTAGCCTCCCGCAAGAGACAGACACTCCACCAGAGCCTTGCTGGTGAGCCACAGCCACGTGGCGATACACAGATGAATAAAAATGGATTAATTTAAGATGTAAGAGCTAACCAATAAGAAGCTAGAACTAATAGACTAAGCAGTGATTTAATTAATAAAGATTCTGTATGGTTATTTCAAGTCTGGGCAGCCAGGAAGGAATGAGCAGCCTACGCGTACAGAGACCAATACTCGAATATTTGGAACTATGCTCAGAAAATGTCAATTCTCGAGATCAGGCTCCAGTCTATCCATCTCCTAAAGCTTATGTTTCTTAGTATCACCGACCGGATCATTTTTACAGATTTCTCCATTTAGCATCGTTCATCCATTTTCACAAGATTGTGTGTGAAAGAGTTTAAGCTTGATCAGTTAGTACCAATCGCCAGCATTTGATTATTATTCAAAATCAGTTTGGCAGGTAATCATTGTTGCCTCTAATTAAAGACTTTCTATACAACAAACTTACTCTGCACCAGCTTTCCTATGAGCCTTGCTGTCTAGAAATTCAGCTGGTGGAAGCTTCCACAAGACTCATGGAAGCAGAAAGATAGGATTAACGAAGCAGTTAGCCAATATACTGTCTGTCCTGTGAAGTGACAGCAGAAATATTGACCATGGGCTGCTTTTAATCAGGACTGCAATTAATGGAATGATTTTCTTCTTGATAAGATTTTCTTTTTCTCCTTCCTTCACATTTTGTTTCATTTATGATTTTGTGGGAAGCAGATGACTAGTCTATCATGACTCAATAGTATCGGAATGAGCTGGAACTGATGTTGCTATGGTTCTGTACCCAGGTCATATAAATTAAATAATGTTCATATCTGTTAAAAAGGAAACATAATTGAATAATGATTACCACCATATTTTATAATGGTTTTTATTTCTATATCCAATGGTATGATAGTTGGAATGACTTGACTGTCAGCCTTCATCACCTTCCCTAATTATCACTCTATCAATACATTCTACCGCAATATTCTCTCTTTGTGGATCCGTACTCTTTCTATAGAAAGATGTAGCTTAATCTTGTTCTCCACGAATGAGCACACTCTGCAACTCCTAGATCTGAAAAAAGAGAAAGCCATGGGTTTAGCATTAATCTTGCTAAAATATCTTATGATGCTATAAATATGTGATTAGAAGTCTAAAATCCTGGGTTAAAATTCATATCTGAAGCTCACCACATGGCATTAACTGAGGTTTTCACTAGTCTTCTGTAAAGTAGGATCAGAACTGTCTACCTCACATGGTTATTGGGGGAATGAAATTAAAATCATGGGTTACAATTGTTAATACTTTTGGTTGTCTTCCCTTTTACAAATGACAGGTGTCTACATATACCCTATTCCTTACTGAGATTTTTTATGCTGAGTTTATAAACACACCCAAAGGCTGCTGTAGCTGCATCACCTAACAAAGAACTTAAAAGATGCCTGTAGAGCCATCTTACTTCTTCTAGCCAAATATCTTTGTTCATGGAATAATATGAGTTGTTACACTAAAGGTCTCTGATTAATTTCCCTGTTTTATAGTAGGGAAATTTTCTGATGGTTCTAGACTAAAAATAATTCTGTCTTTCCTGTTCTTTGAGAAGAATGTGTAATGAAATGCAATATTTTGGAGGTTGTATTTTTTATATACAATAATCCCAAATACTATGGAATAATAAAGTGAAATGTTTTAATAAAACAGTGATCTAAAAATGGATTTTATCACTTGTCAATCTATGACTTCTGGAAGGGGCATGACCTTGTACAAGGTTATACCAATTAAACTATTTTCTAATGGATCATTTTAAAAGAAAAATATTAGATTTCCATATGTTTTTTTCCCAACATCTTTAGTGGTAGTTATCCTTTCTCCTACTACATCCTCTCTAGTGTCTTCACATCCTTCCACCACTTAAACTATTCTGATTTATGACCCAAAACTAAGCCAATCAAAGTAAAGGTTGAGCTTCAACTCATAATAATATGTCGACATTAGTTCATGAGTTGTGGAAATGAGTCACAGTAAAGCTAGATGCTGACAGCAGGAGAGGCTAAGTAAATACAGACTCTACTGTCTTCACAGTAATGATGAGAACAACTAATTGTTTTAAAGTCATTGTTTTTCCTATTTATTCCTCCACATTCAAGTAATTCCTACAAGAAACCTAACCTTTTACAAAGTTGATAATCCCTGAACTTCCCACCAACTGTTTGGATTGGCCTCTTTTTCGGTCCATACATGCTTCAATGGATGAAATGTTCCTCAAGAGAGAGGATATGATACTTTATTATCATATCCTAGTTCTTTCCACAGAATTAGAGAATGAATGAAAGATAATTTATTATTCAGTGAGTAGAGTAAGTAAAAATAATTAAAAATTGGTGCTAGAATAAATGATTTTTAATAATTCTCACATAAACTAGGAGGCAAAGTATATGGCATCACCTGTGGTAACAAATGTTAGAAGAGAATAATAACAATGTCAGCACAATCATTTATATGTTGAATCATTGATAAAACATTTACAAATAGTTTGCTTGAAGAAACTATTCCTGTTTGTAGGTTGAGATCAGCAAGCAAATATTTCTTGGTTTCAAAGACAACCAACTTTTCTCATTTTATTACTTCCTTGAGAATTTTATATAATCTGTTTTGATTATATTCATCCCTTCCCAATACCTCCAATCTACCCCTCTGCCTATACACCCAACATTGTGCCCTCTTTCAAAGGCCATCAAGCAACATTTGTTCTGTCAAATACTCCCAGATGTGTGGCATAACTCCGTAGGACACTCAACCTATGAGAATCACATCTTTAAGAAATTTTTTGTGATTGGCAAACAAAACCCTTGCTCCTGTACACATTGCATAAGCTCTGCAAGTGAATCTCATTTATTATTTATTACATGAATATGTAAGGCAATGAACTCAACCATAACTATCATCTAGGATTTAGTGGAGCTATGTATCACACAATGTGCTAGTTGCTAGTTTGCATATAAAAATAACCAGTGTACATATACAACATCCTTGGTTGAAGATTACTATTAGTATTAGCACTTATATTGAATAAAAAATTGAGTTGGAGAGATTAAATAATTTATTTTTTATATATGAAGAGTTTACCATGTGACAATCATTGGATATTAAACCAAAAGTGTGAAAATGGGGAGTGAGTGGGCGATAGATTGTGGTTAAAAAAAAAACTGTGTTGCTGCTGAACCTACTAATCTGATTTTTGATATGGAAAGTTGGATTATTTCTGCTTTTTACTTTGTAGAAATGAAGAAAACAAACCTTTTTAAAATTTTCTGCTTAATCTTCTTTGTTTTGTAACAGAAAGTATAGGTGAACAGTCTGCCAATATCTAGTAATAACTGCATGTCCAATATAGGATTTCTGAAAACATCATTTTATTAATCAACTTAGGTTTGACTTCAGACAGAGGTAGACTGGGATACCATGTCTATGGTTAGTATTTTTGTTACCTTAACCACTCATCATCAGGCTGCATCTTGTAAATGGATAATTCCAATCTTCTCTTGGAAAATTATAGAAAGGATTAATAATGTTTATTAAACACTGAAAACATGATAAGCATTTGGTAAACTGTAAGAGCCTTTTTATTATGCACATGGAGATATAGAAAAAACACAGTAGAAAGTGAGAAGAGGAAATGTTTGGATCAAGGCTAACTTTCAATATCTGTAGATTTTCCTGGGTTTTATTCAAAATTTTATTTCATTCTACAAGCATGGCCTATGAAAGACATTCTCAGTAGGGTTTGCTTTGGAGGAAGGCAATATAATTAACAGATGGTTCCACTTATCTTTTATTCATTGAATTCTGTTTACAGACTGTATTAATAGTTAAATTCAGAGTCCCAGCAGTTCAGCTTTGATGGTCTGAGGTCCAGGCAGGAACAAAGATATGCTAATACGTTCTTCATTTTCAACTGAGTTAAAACATATGCCACTCTGTGTATGGTAGCACACACCTAGCACTTGGGAGGTATAAGTAGAAGGACCAAGGTTGATGTTCATCAGTGTCTACCTACTGAGTTTGAGGCCAACCTGGGCTACATAAAATCCTATATCAGAAGCAAAAACCAAACTAAGCAACCAAATAAAACACCACGCTTCCCCGCAACACACACTCATTTTATACTTATTTACCTTAGAGGCAGATTGCCTAAGTAGGATGGAACTTGAAAATTCACTACTGAGTCCATTGTTAGACACACAAGAAAGAAAATGACTTTTTATATTATTGGTAGTGAAAGTCTTGAGAATTGTGCTTGTAGTAATTAATCTTTCTACATACAGTTTAAGGTATATTTATTATATATTCCACTTAGGAAGTTTAGCTGTGAATACTATCCATTTTGCTCAGAGAAACTAGGCTTCAGTTAAAGGTATTTAAACATTTTTTTTTAATTTTTGAGATGATGTTAATTACATAATTTCTTCCTTCTCTTTATTCCTGTAACCCTTACCCCCACCCCATGACATCATATATAGCTTGTTGTTTTAATTAATTGATTGATTTTTTTAAAAGGAAAACAATTATATTTTTTATTTTACATACCCATCTCAGTTCCCACTTCCTCACCTCCTCCCATATCTTTTTAATCCCTCAAGTGGTAGAAACTGGTATGCATGTAACAAAGCTCAGGCATCAATATTGGCCTCATTATGCATGTCAATTGAATTATACCTTTATGTCTAGGAAGAACGATGCTGTACTGAATCTCTTTGTTCATCATAAAAAATTCAGTCAAATTCTGTAGCTGCTAGTCTCAGCTCCTTCAAGAAACAAGGGATAATTCAATTTTCTTTTCAAAATATATGATGATGGACTATAATATACATGTATGGTATTGTACATTTGCCAGTGAGCCTAATTTCAAAACGTAGAAAACTTTTCATAAACATCTTTTTAAAAGATGATCATTAAAATGTGCAAGTAATATTTTTAAATCTATTGTATAAAGAAATAACATGAAAGTAATGTCTGAAATAAATCATATAAAATATAATCACCTAGAAAAAAGTTTTTCATATATTCAATATATGTTTATTACTTACATACACACAATTTTACAACGTATGTTTATTATTTATAAATAAATATGAAATAGTATACATTGCCACATAACTGTTTTATATAGATATATTAATACTTAGCTAAGTGATATTCCTTTTAATCTCATCTCCCAGGGATCTCAGTGACACAATGATTTTTAAACACAGCACAAATTTTCCCTAAATGTTTGCTCTATTTGGAATTTTTTTCTTCCATCTAGATATTGTATTTGTGATGAGGGTCAAAATCATGGCCTTACACATGCTCTGCAAGCATTTTAATTCTGTGCTGTGCTCTAGCTACAGCCACAGTCCCCCACAATTAGATTCGACTGTTTCAATGTCACAAATCTACGCTATTATAAACCACATATTGTGATTAAAAATAGACAATACCTGGGGGCAGGAGGATGGAACAGTTACTCTGATCACCAGGCATGTGTAGATAGCCTAATATCTGTCAAAATATATTACAAACCAAAATTAGTTAAAGAGACAATGACAGACATTTCATACCCTTTAAAGCAAAAAAAAAAAAATTCAAGGTCAAAATCTTCCAGTTCTAAGCATATAAGCACTAAACACAGAGGCACCCAATTTCATAGAAGATTCAGTATCAATACCAGCAGGGCCTTGGATAGAAATATGTTTTGTCTTCTCTTTAAAAAAAAATATAAAGGCCATGAGATACACTGTTAGCTCACAAGATAGCTGAAGTTGGATGTAGGGAGGGCGTGCCTTGTGTCCTACATTCTATGATGTGGTCACTCTTGAAGGTTCAATCGGAGACTGTGAAACCATTTCAATAAAGTTACTTTTATTCACTGAAGATGCATTTCTAATGAAAAGTTCCATAAAAACTCCTCAAAGTTTTTAACGCATTGCCCTGGAAATGCCATTCAATACTGTAGGCTCATAAACACATGGCCTTGTGTAGCTTCAGGAAAAATAGTGGACTAATGGTTACCCAATCAAGAATGAGGAACTGAGAGATCCCCAAACTGACATGTTCATATCAAGAAAAACTTCTGTTCTCCATGAGTAACTGACTCAATTAACTAAGGAATAAGACTTTCAAAAACATATCAATAGATTCCCATTGATTTTTTCCTAATTGTGAGTACTGAGTGGTAGAGAAAAGCATAATGAAATATGTAATTTAGGTATTCTCTGGGAGTTAGTGATAGCATTAGCTAGTTCACAGTAGAGAGACACAGAAGCCATATTGCTTATGCAAGTTAGACAATTGGTCTTACTAGATTTGACATAATAATGCATAGTTTAAGTGTCATTTAACATAATAATCAGGTGAAGTGAGCTTATGGATAATAAAAATAAAAATATGCACATCTTCTTAATAAAGGATTTGGAGTCTAGACATGTTAAATAATCAATTCTTATCAACAACAAGTCAGAAATATTACCTAAGCTCAGACTCTTGACAACTGTCTGTTCAGTTTTACCGTGCTATACTGTGTTTCATAACATTGATAGACAGGAGAAACAAGCTTTGGTCCTTAGAGTCCTGACTACCCTGTGATCTATAGTTAATAAAATAAAAATAAAATCATAAGGTGTTTCTTGAGCAGCTATAATGGGCACTCTGATCACATAAACCAGGCAGGGGAATGTAAGCAAGCATGTACAATAGGGGTATATAACTAGCAGACACATAGGACCAATTAAGGAAAACACAGAGGAAAATGTATCCTAGTCCTCAAGAATAAGAAATATAGGTAAGTATCTCTTAGTCAAGCTCAACTCAGAAAGGCTTCCTGCGACTTTCTGATGTGCTGGCACCATGATGAGTAATACATGCTTTGCAATTTTCGTTGCTTGAGCAATATTATTTTTTCCATTAAGAACAGAGTTTGAGCAGAAGTTATGAAGAGATACAGATGTTCTGTGTGCTCGTGTACATTCATGATCATGTGTATTCTTCACACACATATACATTTGCAATGTGGTACCTGTGCCCATGTGTGTTTTAGGTGAATATAATCATCAATAATTTCAAATTCCTGCTTTCATAATATTAGTCATAGTCATGCATGAAATAGGATGGAAATGCATATATAAGCTTACAGATTCATTTCTTTTGAAGCTTTCACATATAATGTACATTATAAGTATGTCGCACAAATAAATATTGCCTAATTTCTAATTGCAAGGATTTTTGTCGTATACTCATTAAGCAAAAGTCCACAGGTGATTACCTCTTATAATCGCCTGTCAGGTTGTGATAGGTGCCATCACACTGTGACAAATGGCTAAGCGCTTAGAAGGTGGAGTGCTAGATGGGGTGAAAGCACCATTTCTTAGTGTGGAAGACATTTGATGAGCTTCTCCTGAAAAGGATGGTGATGCCAGCAGGACTAAAAGCAACTTTGAGAGTTCACAGCAGCTACAGCAGAGGATTTTTACCTGAAAGTGTTTAGGGCACCCTGCTTTCATGGAGCAGACTATCCACAGTCTTTCAGAATGCCTTGAATTGAAATGACTTACATTGGAGGCTGTCATCTGTTTTTACCTTGTATGTTCTTTTCTTTAACAAGATTCCACACAAAATAGGATATCCATAAAGTCAATGCCCAGACACATAGCTCAGTTTTTTAATTAATTAATTAGTGGGTTATATGTGTGTTGTAAGAATTGATGTGGACATAAGTATGCAAGCGCAGAAAAGGTTGCTGGGTATGCTCCATCTTTGGTTGTTGGGTATCTTATGCTGTCATACTCCATCTTATTCCTTTGAGCTGGGATCTCTCCTTGAATCTGGAGCTACGATGGCAGCAAGCCCCAGTGATTTGCCTGTCTTTCCCTACAGTGCACGGATTACAGATACACACTTGTTCTTCTTCACGTGGTTGTTCAGGATCTGATCTCAGACACTCATGCTTGTCTACTAAGTGTTTTTATCCACTGAGCCATGACTCCAGCTCCACTGCAATTTTCTCTAAGCATCATATGAACAAGGGCACATTACCTTAACTCTTCCTTAATTTCTATGAATAAAAGTAAGTAAAAATACAATGCTTTTACTTTTAATGTATCCAAGAACACAGGGTGGGTGAATGGCAGTTAGTATCTGTTGACTATGATGGGGATATGTGTGAGGAACATCTAAATGCTTCTCACCACAACAGCTGAAGATAAATGCAGGAAAATAATATCAAGTCTGCTCTGCTTTTGACAGTTGTTGGTAATCTTACCCAGTTCGTGAAAGTCTTACATGAAATAGTTGGACATGCCATCCTACAGTATCAGCTAACCTCAACTGAGCGGAAACACAACCACATATTGATTTTGTTCACCAAAACTTAGATTCAGTGAAATATGGAGAACAGATGATACTACATTTGTAATGATACATGTAATGCTTAATGAATGTCCTCTTGCTATATTTGGGAAATGATGTACAAACATCTACCTTCCTCAGGACCTTATAAGATGACGATTAAATGCAAACTAAAATGTCTATGACACTGGGAAAGAAAAAAGAAGTTCTCTTTGCTGTGGCTAATAATAGAAACATTACCAAGGGAATTGATGAGATTATTCACACAGAACCTAATGATTCCTTAACGCTGTTCTTGAACCTTACTTTATTGCCTTTGGTACTTGACCTGGCTGATTTCATGTTATGCTGAAGCTTTTAAATGTTATTTTTTGATTCATGTGGAATCTTTATAATTGGATAAACTGTGAGTCAATGTCATATAAATACATATATGTACAGATATATATGCATATATATGTGTGTGTGTATGTGTATGTTTGTGTCTTTACCATATAGGTTGTCTGTCAAAATCTTTGCAGCAATTAGATTCTTATATTAAGCTTGGACCTTGAAGCAGAATAGTGTTTAGACTTAAAGCAGAATTACAGGTTAGTCATATTCTTTGCTAAACACCGACTGAACAAAAACGGTCCAGAGTTGAAGTAGGCAATGAAACCAAACATTTAAGTTAAATGGTATGTACTATGTTTATGGTTAGCTTTCTGCTAGAGACTCCCTGAATTCCATGAGAACGCTATGACCTAAAGCATGAGAAGCAGCTCCCTCCTACTGGACACCCACTTACTGCTGTATTAAGCACTCGCTGTTCTCACAGATTTTATTTTGCACGTATTGTTTGCAGGTGCAGTCTGCCCACAACACCACAACACCATACCATTCATTTTGTCTTCCATCCTCAACTTTGTCTTTTCTAGTCATGAGGCTCCTATTTTACCTTTTATTATTCTGGATGCTGTAAATTAATGCTGTTCCTCCTTCCCTCTCTTCCATCCTTCCCTTCTTTTTCCCTCATCGTTTCTCTGTATCTCTCCTTTTCTTCATATTCTATATAGCTTTCATTTTGTTTTCTTTGAATCACCATGAGAATTATATTCATTGAGCTAACTCAAAATAAGCCAATTCTACGAATCAATAGAAATAACCTGGGAATTAAGTAATGTGAAGTAAAATTCACACTTCTCTTATTAGTTATAGAATTAGCACCAATTTATCTAACACCTCTAAATACAAATATTTTCATGTATAAGAATATCTATAATATGTTATTTCTTCATTGTAGGTATAATAAGAGTAGAATATCTTATACACACCAGCTAGTGGCTGCTTTAACAAGTAGCAGATTGCGTTTTAGTGTATTGCGGCAGGAGAGACGGACATCACACTTAATCAGCCCCATCATGCTCAGTTCCCCTTGAAGCACACTGCAGACTTAAGAGCTTAACGATGGGGTGTCTGTGGCAGAAAGGATGACTGAGTGGACGTCTTTGTCTTGCAGCAATCAGTCAGGACTAATTCTTACATATGAATAAGCTGGAAACTCTTCAGCATCACCTGCCACATTTTGTGCAGTAGAGACATTTTCTCCCAGACATCACTGAGTGAGTGAGGAAGATATCATCTCCTCCCATAAGCTGCTGTCACAATATCCACATCTCTTTTAGACTGGATTCCTTGAGGAATTGATCCATTTGTTTGGATATTGTATGTCTTAATTCTACTCTCAAGAACAATATTCAAATCAGCTTTGCACTACAGTTTTAAAAACAAGATAATAAACATGATCATGAATGTGTTCAACTAACACTGATAATTGCTAAAAGAGTTGAAAAGGGAAGCGAAGATGAAGCTAATGTGTTAAGAAAATTAAGCAGATGCACCGTGGGCATTAATTATAGCTCACTGGGGTTTTGTTCAGTGAGGGTAGCAGGTTCCAGGTCACTGTGTTTCCTTAGAAAATGACCTTAGTTACCTTACACCATTATTAATACAGCACCAAATAGTGTTTCTACAATTTAAACACCTAAATTTAAGCCCAGATTTTCTTACTAGTTTCTTGCAAAGCCAGGATTTTTCCCAAGACAACCAACACAATTACTACTTCAAATTTTCTCACAATTGTATGTCGTACTTTACAGACACAACCTTTGTGCTTAAGTCCAAATAAACCTTTCTTAAGTTGCTTTATGACAGATATTTTGTCTGAGCAGCTAGAAAAGTAGCCAACATGCCTGCTCTTTCACCTTCATTATATAGAATCCTTCTTTCAGGTTCACATATTTTAATTATATCATTTACTGAGGACAAGTATGTGGAGATTTTTGTCTCCTAAGTCATTTCAAAACTCCACATGCTTTTAATTTGCCCATAATCTTTCCAAATTATACATAACACAGATTTCTCCTTTTATCCATCTTTACACATATGCATCATTGCTACAGAGGTTATCTGTGCATTTTTGCTTACATGTTGCATCATGCTGTAATTAATATAGAATGGCAAGAGAATTGGGGGAAGAAGGGAAACCTTTGTTCAACTACCTATTCCATTCTGTCTAAGCTTTTTTATGATTTTTAATTTCACTGACAAATGCTTGTTAATAAATAGATCAAATCAGGAAAAGTTTATTTTGGCTCATCATGCTTGAAGAAGCTGATGGCAAAAGGGCTTCATAGAAGATAGCTGCTTATCTTGTACCAAACAGGAAGCAAATTTCAAAAGACAGGAAGGGGTGAGCAACCAGATAGCCTGCAGAGGCACAGTCTAAAATGACCTACTCCGGTTGGGAGGCCCCACCTCACAGTTTTCACAGCCTCCTGGCAGATTTCCATTATCAGGAGATCAAACTTTGAAGAGAGCCGCTAGTGCACGTTTTACATTCAAACCATGACACCGGCCTGGGATTCTCCACAGTCACTGAAAGACTATCTGATCCTGTTTAATCATGCATAAAAGAGTTACTTTTTATTACTAGTTCTTAAAATTAAAAAAAATTGATGTCCAGTTAGCTCACTCTGTAGAACATTAGATTCTCAGTTTTTCAAAAACCTCATTTGCAAAAGCTGTGATATTAAGAATTTAATTGACAGACAGGTATACTTTTCATAAAATATATCTATGTAAAGTTTCAGTGATTCTTTGTCATTCTGAAAGTTTTACAATTGCATGGATCATAGACTGAGAACTCTGATTATATATTTTTTTCAGCCTACTTTCATATTTCTCTGATTTTTGGACATTGCAGATTTTCCTCAAATAGCTCATACTATTTGTAGAAAAGTATATGTAAAATGTTTCTAGGCCAGATTTCTGAGTCAGGGATTATATCCATTTCTTACTGTCTACAGTTCTGGATTTGTTGGGAGATTTGAATGATTTACATAATTTATGTGGGTCATATTTATATGGTTTTATAATGAAAAAAGCTTACATTTTGCAACCACAGATCTCATTATAGAGCCTCGCTATTTTTTTATGTTTGTATCATCTAGTTTGTCTTGTTTTGTTACTTTTCATTCTTAAGTCAGGCTGGATTCATACTTTCTGTAGAGCCAAAGGTGGCTCACACCTGCTGATCTTTCTACCTCTGTCTCCCAAGTGCTGGCATTTTAGGTTTGGGCTGCTGTGTGTGACTTGGTTAGCATTATATCCTTTTTATCTTAGGAGATAAAAAAGCTCCTGACCTTGCTTTTACTGCTTATAAATTTGTGTTATTGTGTCAGAAGGGTAAAATGGGAAAATGGGGTTGTAATTAGAGAGAGAGAGAGAGAGAGAGAGAGAGAGAGAAACAAAGGAGGATGAAATAGCAGTAATTATGTCTGAAAACCCCATGAGGGATCATACTATTACACGATATAATAGTATATTTATATACCTGTGTATAGGTATACATGCATATTTGAAATGAAATTGTCTCATCTGGGATGACAGTGATCACTCCAAGAGCCATAGATCATCTAATAAAAATCTCAATGCCAGCCACAAGAAGCCCTATTATTTGTATTTGGTTAGGTTTATCCTACAGACTCAGGAAGCACAGAGTCATGTATGCCATATGGTTGCTTCTGGTACTAGAATGATACTGGGAACATAATAAATAATAGGCAAGTGTTTGTGGACAACTACATGGCATAGTTTTGGTAAGGTTGGTTGCCACATGCTCTGGCATCCAACGTGATGGTATTGAAAGGTTTTGGACTAAGCAGCGGGGAGGTATGGAAGGAAAACTTGTGAAAGCTCCACCTTCAGAAGCAATGCAAATCCATTTTGTTTTACTAGTCTCCACACATTTTGGGCCTGTTTCTCCCTCATTCGTGCCAAACCAGATGACTCCATCTAAATGAGGTGGTTGACAGATGTGGCCATGCAAACTTGGACTTTCTAGGCTTAAATCATAGGTCCAAATGAACTGCCTTTCCTTATGATGTTCCCAGTCTCTGGTAATTATTTTTAGCAACACAAAAATGACAAGTCAAGATAGCCCAAAATCTCCTGTTTATTACACAACATATTTTTTTAAAATGTTTAATATATTTTAATTAAATTATGGTCCCTTCATCTTCCTCCTTCCTTTTCTTCCTTCCAGCATCTTTCATAACATGACTCTCAAATTACTTTTTTATCATTGTTTTATATATATACATGCGTATGCATATGCAAACATAAAATACAGCCCACTGCATCTTTTGTTGGCTGTGTACTATGGTTTCAGAGTGAATACTTTGCATTGGGTAACCAATAATGGGACTCATTTCTGGAAGAGGCAAATTTTCCCTCTCCCAGTAGTCATTAGCTGGCCAGAGTTTAGGAATAGAACCCTACGAAATTGACCCCTTTCTCTATTAGCATCACTGTTGATACTGTTGTTGTTCAGGTCTGGTTTCTGCAACCATTTCTAGGAGACTCCCTGCTATTTTGGCTCTTATAATTTTTCCAACTCTTCTTCTACAAGTTGTTACTGAGCGATAGACGCAGGAACTGTTGGCAGATGCATTTGTTGGGACTGGGCTTCTTATGATCTGATCACTGCATTATGTCCAATTGTGGTTGCCCATGAAGCTTTCCATTTTCTATAAAGAAAATCCTGTTTAATGAGGGATGTGGTTTATGTTTATTTGTTGGTATAAAGTTTAGAGAATGTAGAAGGCATTATGCTGGTCTATGAAAGTGGCAGTAGTAAGAGATAAATTGATTCTTATCTAAGGTCCATGACCTCATTATCCCTGGGAATTTTCCTAGGTTTCTAGTACTAGGTATGATGTCTCTCCTGTCACATGCACCTTAGACAGCTGTTGGGTATCACCAACACATGAGTGCTGCTTATTGTACCTTTATGACTATCTTGTCATGCTAACCATCATTGTGGTTCATAGATGCTATGGGTGTAGTTATTAATTTCCTCCATCCCTAAGTAGCACAGTATTGTCTGGTGCCATGAAAGTTGACCAAAAGATGGAGGATTTCAGACTAATATCAGCTTAAACAATCGAGTCCTTTATCCCAAGTGTGTGGTATCTACAGAAATAGACACTTGTTTCAGCTTCTGAAAGGCAACAAATAGCAACAGCAATAGACTGTTGTTTTGCAACTAATCTGTCCTTCTCAGGCCACCAACTTAAAAGGAAATTTCTCATGCATGACACTGGAGGATTTGTTATTCTATAGATCTTGTAAGGAGATATTGTCTGCCCAAGTGGGGTGTGTGTGTGTGTGTGTGTGTGTGTGTGTGTGTTAGACTTTGGTCTTGGTCTTCAGATAAACATTTTTTTAATTTTTTTCATCTCATATTCCATCAACAATGCCAAGAACTTAAGCAAACAAAACTTAAATAGGCTAGTATATAGTGGTTTCGATTAAATCCTAAATATTAGTCCAAGGGCGAGGCTCCTTTAGAAGGACATTCAATGAGCTGACAAGACTTAGCAATGAGAGGTGGCTGTCCTGAGAAATGGCATATGCTATATGGAGGACCAACCTAGAGTCCTTGTTGATCACAAGAACTCTTTGGGTTGTTGAGGAAAGAGGAGTGAGATTACCTTATTTCACTTAAGATAAGGAAGCCCCTGAAAACTCAAGGCACATTGTGATTGTAAAATGTAAATGGATAAATGTATAAGGTAATAATTTCTGTTGCTTTGCTGAATTTTACTGATGTGAAACACATACAAATTAAGATTGTCTTTCTACAAATGGGGCATTTGCATGAATAAATCAGCCAAGAAACTTCAGTTGACATATTGTCAAGGGAATGAGTGACCCAAGATCCATTACAAATAGGTCTGCTGCTCAAAAAGAATCAGCAGCAACAATTCCAGTTATTGATGTTAGCAGCCTCTCATCTCTGAATATTTTTTTTAGGAAGCAGGGACTCCAAATAGGACTTTTCTGTGTACTTTACCTAATGTTCTTGAATAGAGAGCTCACTGAACATCCGGTTTGCTAAATATATCCACCTGCTCTTTCTCTGATGCAAATAGCCTACTCACTTTGATAAAATCTTTCATTTTGGAGTCATGACTTTGTTCAAAATATGTTGGCTTGGAATTTTTAACTGCTACCCAGCTTTAAGACTACATTCTTCTTAACCTGGATACATTTAAGGAAGCTGTAAGCTAAAGATGCTTGACTTTGAAATATAAATTAATTTAAATCAAGAGATGTTTGGAAGATTTGGTACACTCTCAGCACTGACTTTTTGCTCACATGTTATTACCCTATTTTAAGAACTTCCAGAAGGAAAAGAAAAATCACTGTGCCAAGGAGCATAGATGCTTTGTTTCCAAATGAGGAAAAATCACCATGAGCAGGAATGTTAAGAGCAAAAAGGATTTAGAATTTTTGTTTATTATGACAGTTGTTCAAAATATTTGTTTTTTCTTAATTTTGCTGTTAATAATGTGGTGTTAAAGTCTTTGAATGTTATAAAATAGATGTCCATATCCATGGTAGACAATTTTTGCTAACATTTATAGTGAGATAACTGTACATTAAGGGGGCCCCATAAACTGGTAATGGATAAAATTACCAGTTTACCATTTTTATTCAGCAGTTTGTGCAAACAGGACCAGATCCTTTGTAGAAACACAGTTGAGAAACATACCAGCTCAACCACCAGGTAAATTCACAGCCTTATTTTTAATAGCAACATCCATGTCCCTCCCTTCCTATACACATGAAGCATATTCTCCATTTCCATAGTTTTGTGATGTTAAAAATAACATATAGAGAGAAACATACAGATAGTGGTTTGGGGTATTTCTCCATTCACATAGCACAGCATATATTTGTAGATGCTTGCTGGCTGTTATCAACTACCCATTCCTTTTCGTTACTGGGTATGGGCTTACCCTGCATTAAACTCTGACCCCTGAGGGACAGCTGACCTAATTTCAGTTTCTGGCTGTGGCAAAGAAAGCTGATGTAAACATTCACGCCCAAGTTTGTCTGTGGAGCCCTAGCTCTCAGCTCTTTAAGATCAATGTCCTTGGATTGTATGATAGCAGAAAACTTATTTTGGTATTTGTTTATCAAAGACACTTGTCAAATTACTTTCCAAATTGGTTGAGCCATTTTACTTCCTACCAATGATGTCAGACTGTATGAATGCTTAAAAGTGTCATGTTTTTATCTAGCTCATTTTTTAGGTAGAGTGACATCTCATTGTCGTTTTAATTTGCTTGTCACTGCTGGATAATAATATTGGAGTTTCCTATTTTTTTTAATTTTTGCTATCAATATCTTATAATTGCTTAAATTTATCACCAGAATCAATATTAAAACTGGACACACACACACACACACACACACACACACACACACACACACACACAAGGGTGTTGCTTTACTCTGTCAACTTGACACAAGTTAGCGTCATCTTTGAAGGAAGAACCTTAGCTGGGGGGCTGCCCCCATCAGATTGCCAAGTTAAAATGTGTGAGGGCGTTTTCTTCATTAAGAATTGATGTACATCAAGGGTGTCCATTCAACTCTGGACAGTGCCCCTCCTGGGTGGTTTCTTGAGTTCTATATGGCGACAAGTAGAGAAAGCTGTGGAAAGCAAGCCAGTAAGCAACATTCTTCCATAGTTTCTACCTCAGTTCCTGCCTCCAGGTTCCTCTCCTGGTGAGTACTATTCCTCAGGCTGTGATCAGGACATAAAAGCCAAATAAAACCTCTCCCTCCCAATTTGCTGTGGAACATGTTGTTTATCACAGTAATAGAAAACAAATCTGGACAATGGAACCTCATCAACTATTTACTTTTGAGAATTTTTATATATTCTAGGGAACAAGAGTTTGTTTAATATATAGTTGAAAATATTTTCTATGTCCAGCATGTAGCTTGATTTTATGTGCTTGTTAGAAACCTTTCAATATGGTTTTGACCAGGGCAGTTTTCAATTTTAAAAAAGTCATACTCACCAATTTTCTCTGTTATGAATTTTGCTATTGGTGTCAAATTTACTTTCTGCCAGGCCCCATAGGACGAAACACTTTCCTATTTGTTTTATAATTCTACATATTGCATTTTATACAAGAAAATGTCATCATTCTCACGTTCTCCATGTAAAAGTCAGAGAATTTTTTCTTTGTTTATTACTTGCTTGGTTTGTTTCTCCTCCCCTTGATATTGACTTTCTCTGGAATTATTTGTTGAAATAAATGTGACTTCTACTAAATTGCTTTAGCATATTTGTGGAAATCAAGAGAAGGGGGGATTAGCTCTGATTCTTGGCTCTGGCCCATTGTTGTACATCTGCAAACATCATACACATACACAATTATTTGGTATTTTATGCTGTAAACTTGATTCAGCTCAAGGAACGTTTTAACCTACAAATTATCAATAGTATATTTCTCGTTGTCTGTTTGGAGACTTTCTTGTAATCGTTGTATTACTCCACAGTGGTAAGTTCACAAACGCTGCAATGGTTTCAGGTCCTTAGCTGGCTGGAAGCTTAATTTCTACCTAGCCACTTGAAAAGGAAAAGCTTCATCCTCTGTTGCTAGGCAGTGTTCTATCAATTGAGTCAAGCTATGTTCTCTGTCTCTCTGTCTCTCAGTCTCTCTCTCTCTTTCTCTCACTCTTTGTGTATGTGTGAGCATGTGTGTGCATGTGCATGTGGGTGTGTAAAGTTCTACATTTTTAACAATTTTCTTTTTTGATATTCTATCAGTTGCTGAGAGCAACTTGATAACTTCTAGTGAAGTTCTTGTATCAACTTCCTTCTTTCTTTGTTTCTTTCTCTTTGTTTCTTCATTTCTTTCTTCCTTCCTTCCTTCCTTCCTTCCTTCCTTCCTTCCTTCCTT
>LOEQ01005789.1:98586-110040 GCA_001685075.1 Bramus lutescens | reverse complement strand
CTAGCAAGCCCCGGGAACCCTCCGGTCCCTATCTCCCCAGTGTTAAGATCACAGGTGCCAACAGTCATGCCTGGATTTTGTGTGTACGCATATAAGCACCAGGGGACCAAACCCAGTATTCGCATGGCAAGCACAGTGTTAGCTGAGTCCTCTCACCAGCCTCTTAAAGCATCCTCCTGTGTACATCTTCATGTGCCCAATGGTACTGCTTTATCTGTTTGTTTCTCTCCCTGCTTCCAATCAGCAGGAGATCATCATTGCCTGCCTTACCAATCCCCTCTGTTGTGCAGGATGTGGTAATGTACAAGGGTTACCTGCCACAATTCACACGGGACGCTTGCAGGCTAGCGGGTGACTGTGGATCCAGCCAGAGGGTGGAGAGCAGGCTTTTGAGGTAGAGAAAGGTCCTCCTTCCTGCAAGGAACAACTGTGGGATTCTGCCTTTGGCACAGCAGACAATGGAAGGAAGCAGCCAGTGTGAGTTTGCCTTTGAAGAGAGCTTTTAGGAAAAATTGGGTTCAGAATAGTTTTCAAGTTTCTATTTGCAAACTTTGACTACTCCCTGGAGATCACTCTCTGGGAGACTGAAGCTGTAAGAATGGCTGCCACTGCACAAGCGGAATGGAGCCGTGGGGACAAGCCCTCCCAGCTCTAATTCTATCTTGGAATAAAACTAAAGGGAGACGTTGGAAAACCTGCCGGGAGCCACTGGGTACCATCGCCATTCTCTGAAGTCAGGAGACCCTTGGTCTTTGTGAAGTCTCTTTCTGAAGACCTTTGCAAGCCTTCAAACTCTCTGTTAAACCAGAGTTATTTTTATTCTTCCATGCATGTATGTGGTGTGCTCGTGAGTATGTTTGCATGTGTGGGAACATGTGTGCATTGTGTGTGGAGGCCTGAGGCTCAATCATTCTTCTACTTATTGAGGGTCCCTCGGGCAGACTCAGGGCTCAAGAATATGACAAGTCTTGCCGACAGCTTGCTTGGGGGCTCCTTTGCCTCCACCTCATGGGGATAGAATTACAGGCAGGCTGCCACAAACAACTGGTGTTTCTGTGGGTTCTGGGGATCGGAACTCTGGTCCTCATGGTTGCCTAGCAACCACTTTAACAACCAAGCCATCCCATAGCCCAAGAGTTTTCACAGCGTGGCATGGTAGCTTGGGCTCATAATCTAAGTAAGCATGTGAGAACGGGCAGGTCATCACCCGATCAAGGCCAGCCTGGGCTGCTTGGGTAGTTCTAGGGTAGCCTGAGCTACAGTGAGTGTCCTCATTATCTACCCGACAATGAAATAAAACAGGATGCACAGGACTGACTACAGACGCAATGAAGCTCAAGGGTAATAAAGGTGTATTGAGAGTCAAAGGCAGAGAATAAATAATTTTCTCCTGAAACCGAGAGGGAATCATTGCCCACCTCATGTCTGTCTCAGGTCTGAGAAAATGAGCCATGTCCTACCCTTAAAGGAACGGTAGTCACAAACTAAGCTATGACAAATTCTAGCCTGTTGGACTCTGTTCTTAATGCCTCCACTTCGTCTCCTCTCATTTATTTCATTCCGTACTCAAATGAACTGCTGTATTACTTGACATTTAGACTTTCGAGGCTCATCCACATTTGCCATATATAAGATGCAATGTATATAAAGCACTTCATACAATGCCTGCTGCATGGCGAGCACTCAGGAAGTGTTAACTCTGACATTCATATACATATATATATATATACATAAAACCTATGCTATCCAGATTGCCTAAGTCGGTCTTTGTGCTTAGGGCTGTATTGACGCCTGTATGGGTGCCAGCTATCTTCATTATCTTGTGTGTTTCTGCTTTCCTGGTCGGCTCACGGAGGTGCTGATTGCAGTGGTCTCCACTGGTCTTCAAGCTCATCTTGGAAGATCTTTTATGTAGCCTCCCGATTGCCCTTCCAACTATTAGCAGCAAGAACGTTCTGTGTATGCTGGGCACTGGGCAGATGGGCCCGGCTGCTGCATTGACTGACTGGCACCTCCCTTCCATCCTATTCTAAGTTTTCATGGTGGCAAACATGAGAAGCTTCTTTTCTCCCTCTCCTCTTACTCCAAACAGCCTTCCTAGATCTCCCTGCCTCACTGGCTCTCCATCCTCTTTCTTCCTCTTTCTAGACCTTTTTGTTTCATTCCCTTCCCCAGACTATCATTTTTTTAAACTCAGCACAAAGACATTTGTTAGTTTTAGAAAACATTTCCCCCTTGCTTCTATATCTTAATTTAGTTGTGTGCCCACTTTCCGTGCTGCCTACCGGTATAAATGAGACAATAGTTCAAAGTGTGACAGGTAAAAGATGAAAAGCTCCATTCTGGGTAATTGAACGTACGCTGGAAGCCAGGCGCCGACTCTGAGGAGAGAAGCTTGCTTGGTGCTTCTTGCCTGTGATGCTGTGGTAGCGTGGATGTTGTTAAAGGCTCTCAGCTAGTGGAGAGGATTGGGTGGGCCGAAACCATGGCCACCTGGAAGATAAAAATTCAGATGCTGAAAGAAATCTCTGGAGTTAATGAATTTCCCAGTCCTGTACCCTTCCTTTGCCTTAGTCTCCGTCCTGGGACAGATACCTGGAGTGAGGTTTTCCAGTAACTTCTAGGCATCAGCACGGAAGTGCAGAGGAGATGAAGCTCAAGTTACAGGTAGCTCTCTGAGGGAAGCAGGTACCTCCTGCAGCCTCGGAGGTCACGAACATTTCCACTCTTGCTGCAGTAAACCAAGTCTGCCTTAATTAGAGTATTTTGTTGTATTTTCATACTTATAATAATCTAGTTTATCTGCAAATGATTCATTTACAATTCAATGAAACGACCAAGGAGAATAAAACATTAAGATAAACACGTGTTCAAATAAGAGACACTGTGTATAATTAGACACAACACATAGGCCTGTCTTAGCGTTTGATTTGCATGATAATGCAAATAGGTCATTTGAGGCTATGCCAAATATCAGAGATTAGCTGACCTCTGCGCTCCTGCCAAGCTGGAGAGGACGTTTTTGTGACATGAATGAAAAAATTTAAAAAATGCAGTGTGTTATCCAAATGTTTACAAGAATCCAGCTGTTTGATGTCAGGTAGACACAGCACCTGGATAACTGACAGAGACATTTCCCTTTCATCCAGATGTTTCTGCATTGTGTTGGTTTAGCCCCGCACATAGCAAAGTTAAGTCACCTTCTCAGGATTTGTGACAAAATCTTCTTAGGATACTGACAATAAAACTGCTCAGAGGTTTGCTATTTTGGTATCGCCAGCACAGACGCTTTGCTGCCGCCCCAGACATGAAAATCGCCCATTCATTTCCGTTCATTTCTCTTCATTCTGCAGTTCTCTGCCTTCCTCACTGCCCACCACCCAAGATCTGTGTTAACCTGAGCTGTGACCCATGACAAAGTGGACTCCTCGATCACAGGACTGTGCACCATGGCCTTTGTCTCTGAAGCTGCTTCTGCTCACAGCAATCACGGGCTCTCTGGGACATCGCTCTCTGGGCCAAGGACTGGTTGGATCAGGATTCCTAGCCGTCTTAAAGGTTGATTGCAGTATAGGCAATCACAACCACCATTCAGCCTCCCGTTATCATGGTCAGTAATACAACTCATCTAGATTTGGTTGTGATTCACAGGCCTGGCTGAAGTGACCGATGCTGACCCCAAGGCCTGTCTGCGTGCCCGTGAATCTCGATGCTGCCCTTGGCTTTGCAGCTGGAGCTACTATATGCAGAGCTCGGAATGTTCGCAAATCAGCCTCTTTGACTCAGCTCCTTCTGGTTGCCTTGATTCCCGGCAAATCTACCAGTGCCGATTGCTGCCTGTCTCCAGCCCATTCGGTACCTCTCACCACCCACTCAGAAGTCTTACGTTTGACCAGTCAGCTTGAAATGGCACCCTCTTCTGTCGTCTTCCCTGGCTTCTTTGCCCCCTAGCACCCGGAACCTCATTCCCTTTTACATTGCGTCCTCTGATTCCTGCTCAGGTTCTGGCGCTGACACTCAGGCACCTGAATCTACCCAGAGGCAACAGGTGCCAGGGACCTAGGTCTAGAACAAGCTCCCCGTCTGACGTTGAGCACATTACAACACCTCTCTGGGCTGCACTGTGCTAATCCTGATGTGATACTGTTGGACTAAATTAGGTCTGAGGTCCCCTCTAGTTGCAAAATCACATTATCTTGCTAATACCAGAAGACTGGCTGCCTTCCAAGGCACTAGTGCGTCTCGTCTTATCGAGTTATTTATTCAGAGATAGTTGGAGGTTGGGGTGAGGATGAAGAACCAAGGCTTCAGGATCAGCGTCCTGAGAACTTATGAAATTTGTCTGCTAACTTCCTCATCTTTATGTGCCCCCTTCCTTCTGTGTTGAATCTAAAACCCAGCTTAACTGTGTGCATTGTGGCAGGGCTGTCACTTCCTCAACTGCACAGTAAAGAGGGACACCCAGGAAAAGCCTTGGATGCTGCTTAAGCAAGGTGCTGTGAATCCACGATGAAGAGGAAGTGAAAGCCTCCTGCACCTGGGAGCCAGGGGAGTGGGAGTGAGCAGGGCAGACAAGCAAAGGGGATCACTACGAGGCTGTGTTCCAGTGGTGCACAGTCAACACTTCCCCTGGAATTTAAATATGCTAATTACACATGGACTAAACACCTAAGGAAGGAAGGAAGGAAGCAAGGAAGCAAGCAAGCAAGCAAGCAAGCAAGCAAGCAAGCAAGCAAGCAAGCAAGCAAGCTTAGAATGCAAACTGTAGAAGCTTCCAGAGTTGAGGTCTGCAGATAAACAATCTTGTGTGGTATTGAACACTTGTTCCCTCCTGACAAGGAGGGTCCAGCACAGAAGATTTTAACTGCTTTCGCCCGACACCTTGAACCAGGTTACATCAGGGTAACAAATATTTAGCAAAGTTCTCAAGAATTCACAAAGCGTATTTAGTCTAGGAAGTAGAGAGAAGGGCATTTATATGCTCTCCTTATGTGAATAAATTAATGGTCCTTTTCTGTTTTGATTGTGGTTGTTATTACAATTTTAAACCACAAGCTGATTCAGTGGATTTATTCCTGGTAGTGATTAAAAAAAAAATCACTAGAGATGATCCTGGTTTTGGCTTCTAAGCTCAGAAACAGTTCTGAATAAGCAGCCCAGTTTCCAAACTGAGTCATAAGAAAGCAAACGAGTGTTGTGTGGGATTACACTGGATAGGAAAGGAACATCCATTGCTATTTAGAGTGGGCTGGGGTTGTCCTGCTTTGGCAAGATTGGCTGTCATTGAAGGAAGCTAGTGTGTCCAAGGAGGATTGAGTCATTCTTTCTTACCTAGTAACTCTTATTTCTTTTTAAGGAATATTTGTTATTCATTCTCGGACCACTTCATATTTTTATGCAGCGTGTCTTATTTATATTCACCCCTAACTGGCCCCCCACTACCCTGAGAGCCCCTCAAACTACCCCTCTCACTTTCATATCGTCATTTATTCTTTATAATCTACTGAGTTCAATTAGTGTGGCCATAGGCACACGACTAGAGGCCATTCACCAGGATGAGGAAATCTACCCGAGGTCTCCGTCTCTTACTAAGACAGTGATTTCCTGTGCCCCAGGGGCTCCTCTATCTGGGCTTGGATGTTGATTGACTTGGTCTTGTGCATTAATTGCTGTGCCCTTCTAAAGAAGTTTCTCTGAATAGGGTTGAGTATAGCAATAATGTGTATGGATGAAAATAAATATGTAGAAGGAAGTTTGACAACATGTCCATTTAGCAAAAACGGTAGTAGGTTCCCCACGAGGGCCTTTGACCTCCCCAGCCATGTTGTGCTGACCAGGGTTATAGCACCAAGCATGAATTCCTTCCTGTGGAGCAGGCTTCAAATCCAATCAGAAAGTAGTTGGTTATCCCAAACGGCCATGCCACCATTGTAGCAGTAAACACACTTTGCCTTTCTTCTAGTCAATCCTTACCCTCCCATGGACTCCTGGGTTTTCTTCCTCCTTTTTTCATACCCAATTCAACTGTTCTTACCCAGTAGTCCACTGATAGAAACTTTGCTTTTAAAGACTGTCAATCCACCATTATTCTCCAAATCAGCTTTTCCATGGCCAGGAGGGCCTTATAACAACAAGTCCTCTAACCTAAAGTTTTGTAATGAGTTAAAAAGTGAGAGGGACAGTTAGGGTGGATAGAAGGAGGGTCTCCCTCTCAGTGCAAAGGCAGGCCCAAAGAGCTCTGCTGACCGTGTAAGCAGAATAGGTGGGAAGACCTGACTTATAGGCCCAGACTGGACAATAGGAGAGCTTTAAGCATGGAAGGTTGCATGCAGGTGTGTGCTGTTTTGAAAGCAGTTGCTTATTGAGCCATACAGGGAATGGAACTGACAGAGAGTGTGGAAGACGACCTGTCCAAATCATTCCCGGATCAGAAAAGAACCTCAGGGTGAGAGAGCATGGTATAGATCTCATGGGAGTCACAGCCAGGGACTTCATTTTCAATTCAGCAAGGAACAGAAAATGTCCAGGAGGGTAACTAGGCAGAGCTACTCTCCCAAGGGGAGGGCATTGAATGGAAAATCAACAGAGGCCAAAAACCGTTCAAATGTCCAGCATGAGGATCTGTAAGTGAAACAGGGATAAGACAGACCCATGTGGAAGACTTAAGTATGAAGCTGCTGTTAAAGGCAACAGCTGACCTGCCTCAAGGCACTGTTTAACTCTATCAGGTGGATTATAGCACAAGTGAGCGGCCACATTCTTTAGACTTTGCCAGAGGCTCGCCTACTTTCATTTAAAGGGATGAGCTGAGCCCCACTAACAGGGGGAGGCACCGTGGTGCCTAGGAGGGGGAGTAGAGGGAAAAGAGCCTTTGTGGATGGAGTAGGCCCAGAACTGGGTTTTGAGAGCAAAGTCTTGCTTGTTTCCTCATGCTCTCTGTCTCTTTCTGTCTGTTGGTCTGTCTCTCTATGATCCCCCTGCCCCCTGTGTATGTGTGTGTGTGTGTGTGCATGTGCATACATGTGAGTGTATCCAAAAGATGAAGAAAGACGTAGAGAAGCCAACATACAGTTACAGAGACATAGAGGAAGGCTGGCTAAATAAACAAAAAGAATATTCAGTACACAGTCATTCACTGGAAGAGTGAACACCCAATACAAGGAGACTTCAGGTAAGGGTAGGAGTGAGGTTAAGCCACATAATAGGAAAATTTTAAATTAGATCAGGTTAGGTTCTTTTTACCTGCATATATCCAGGCAAGGTTACTTAGCTTTCCTAAGCTTCCTCTGTTTTAGGTATGAAAAGCAATCCTACTTTAGTAGGCTGTTGTGAAGCCACAAAGGAGATAACAGACACACAAAAATCCACTAGGAAGTTTGATCTAAGATCCATACTCAATAGACACTAGTTGTCCATGACAGTTCAAGGTGCTTATAGCCTGTTGCCTTTTGCTGAAAAAGTACTACAGATATTAGAATGTAAAGCTTCATGAGACACTGAGAGTGTGAAAATGTCAACAACTCTGCTTTAAGCATGGGATATCTTAGCACTGTGAGCCAAGGTTTTGTCAGGGGCAGAAGCAATGCTGGGAGGTTGGGGGAAGGTGGAGAAAGTGGCAAAGCCTTCAGAAGACTCCCCTCACCCAGCCTGTCTTCTGCACATACCTTCAGCCAGATCTCCAACTAGCAGGCAGCTTCATTCCACTTTCCTCTGCCTGAACAGTCCAGACTTGGGTTGTCTTGGCTAGTGAGTGTAACCTGGGGCATTTATTTCTCAAAGCATCAGGTAGCACTAAAGGGGATGAGCTCTGATCAAACTGAACCCTGGTTACCTCTGAGAACCACCCGTGGGTATGACCCCCAGCTGCAGTCTTTTCTCACCTTGTCTGTGACAGGTTGCCAACAGTCTGGTGTGGTGGGATTTTCTCTCCCGAGGCATCTCTGCCACTGAGTTCCATGACTCTCTCAAAACACAGACAAGCAGAGTCCAGAACTTCCAGTGGTGTTCCTGTCTCAGTAATACTGTTGTTGTCCTGTGCGCACGCCATCTCTTGTTAAAGTGGCCCACCTGGGGGAGTCCTTTCTTGTATTTACCACTAGTTTCAGCACCTGAAAATAGAGAGGAACTATTGCTGTTGTGAGATGTACGCCCGTGTATTAAACTTTGCCTCAGACCGTCCCGTGGTGCTTTGAATGAGAATGGGTTCCATAGTAGGTTCATGTCCAGTTGGTAGAATTGTTTGGGAAGGATTAGGAGGTGTGGCTTCATTGGAGGCAGTATGTCACTAGTAGCTGTTTCAAAAGCCTAAGCCATTCCAGCTCATTGCCTCATGCTTGTGATCAAGATATAAGCTCTCAACTGTTGCTCCAGTACCATGTCTATCTACCTGTTGCCATGTTCTCAGTGGCTGTGATAGCTGTGGACTCTCACATCCTGAAACTGTGAGCCCCAAATTAAATGATTTCTTCTATAAGTTACCTTGGTCATGGGGTTTTGTCACAGCAGTTGAATAGTGATGAAGACAGAGGACAAGAAGGATGCCAACACACAGTAGGTACTCAGCAAGTGTAGGGTGACAAGCAGAATAAGGCTGTACATGCTGGGCTCCTGGCCCTCCGGAGTCACTGAAACTTGGTGTAGGAGGTCCTTCTATCTATGTGTTACTTTCATTGGTTAATTAATAAAGAAACTGCTTGGCCTGATAGGGCTGAACATAGGTAGGCAGGGTAGACAGAACTGAATTCTGGGAGGAAGAAAGAGGGGTCAGAGATTGCCACCATGGAGCCAGCTGCCAGGTCACACATGCTGAATCTTTCCCGGTAAGCCGCGACCTCGTGGTGACATACAGATTATTAGAAATGGGTTGAATCAAGATGTGAGAGTAAGCCAATAAGAGCCTAAAGCTTATGGGCCAAGCAGTAATTTAATTAAAAGAATTTCTGTGTGATTATTTCGTGTGCAAGCTAGCTGGGCAGGACGGAACAAAAGGACCCTCGCCCCCTACTACAGAAACCTACTCTTCATCATTAGTCAAGTCCCCACTTCAGCAAGGTAAGAAGCTGTTTGTATTAATCACCTCCACAAAGTATCCTTCCCTTTGCAAATCCCCTAGGTGCTTCTGAAGAAACCTTTCCCACCTACATGGAAGCAAACCTGTTTCCTCCGACAGTGCAGGATGCTGGGTTTCTTCGATCCTGTGCATGCCTTCTCCATCTCCATGCTGCCTCAACTCAGTTCCTTTGGTGCTTGTGGAGGATCTTAAAACCCTCCATTTACACAATCCACTTGCTCTTGTCACAATTCCTGACCCCAAATAATAATAGATATGATGAGGAGATGCCAGTACTGGTGCTACCAATGTTCCCCATCTGTCTGGTTCACACGCACCGACTCAGAAGTGGTGACAGCGAGTGATACCACTCTGTCCAAGTGCAGCTCATGTGTGTGATTATTACTGCAGTTTGCCCTTCAGTTACCTCATGAAGAAGATACTAATGTTGTCCCCTAATCGTAGTCAATGAAGTGAGGCCCAGAGAGACTGAATGACCTGCTTAAGGTCAGACTGAAAACTGGCCGAGTCTGGATCTGAACTTGACGTTGTCTGATGGCAGAGCTTTATACTCCCAGCAACCTGAAATGAAGCTCTGATCTGCATGGCCCTTTGTCAGCCATCCCCTAGAGACTCATCCCCGGTGTCAAGTTTGAGTGTTGTTGTTGATGATGATGATGATGATGGTGTTTATGTAGTGTTTATGGCATTCCATGACACATGTAGAGGTCATAGGACAACCATTTACTATTTCTGTTAATTCTCTGAGAATGTCAAGTGTGCATAGCATGTAGTTTGACCATATTTACATCTCACCCCCCCCATCTGCCCTTCACCGAGGACTCCTATTGTTGGTTATTTTATTACTCTTTTACTCCTTGGGGGGGCCTGCCACCCAGCTCCCAAATAAATCACATGGAGGCCTATCCTTTCTTACGAATGCTTGATCTTGGCTTGGCTTGTTACTAGCCAGCTTTTCTTGAGTTAAATTATCCCATCTACCTTCAGCTTCTGGGCTTTTACCTTTCTCTATTTCTATATATCTTTTCCATGCCTGGTTGTGTAACTGTGTGACTGGACCCTTCTTTTCTTGCTCCGTCATCTCTCTTGCTTTTCCTCCTATTTACTCCCTCTGCCTGCCAGCCCTGCCTGTCCTTTCTCTTGCCTGCCTTGCTGTTGGCTGTTCAGCTCTTCATTAGACCAATGAGGTACTTTAGACAGGCAAAGTAAGGCAGCTTCACAGAGTTAAATGAATGCAACATAAAAGAACATGCAACATATCCTTGCATCATTAAAACAATGTTCCACAGTATAAACAAATGTAACACATCTTAAAATAACATTCCACAACAGTCTTCTCCCAATCTCACATCTAGAGGTCAACTTAACTTCTACCTTGTTGAGTGAGACAGTGTCTCTCTTATTTCTGCTATGCCTAGTACTCTGGGCTAGTGGACCCATGAGCTGGTCTGTAAGTTTCACCATTAAACCCAGGGTTTGAAACTGGGTTAATCTAACCCTGGCTATTCTGGAATTCGATATGTAGAGCAGGCTGACTTGGAGCTCACAGACACTCACTTGCCACTGGCTCCAGAATGCTGCGATTAATGGCCACCATGCTCAACCTTTTTCCCTATAGGACAGCTGTAGGATCAAACCCAGGACTTCCGGCTTCCACAGCCAACTACATTTATTTACCCACTGAGCCAACTTGCATGTCCATGAAACTATATAGATGTACACTGTTTTCTGCTAAGCAGCAATCATTTCCCACATGGAAATAAGTATTTTCTTTTTCTTCTGTTATTTCTTTCTTTCATACATCTACTTTCCCCAACATGTATTTCCTGGCTGCCTCCTGGGCTCTGGGGGGAGTTTGTTCATATAGCATTTCCCAGAGCCCTGGTGGTTCCAGTCAGCTTTCCCTGTTTTCGTCTCTCACCCTCCTTACCTGATTCCCAAAGAAAACAAAATCAAGCTGAACCATCAGCATTTGGAATTTAAAATGCTTTAGAAGTTATGGACCAGACTATCTCCTTTACCCACCAAGGCCCAGAACTGCAGGGTTGATTGTTTTCTTGTTCTAATTAAAACCTGTTCTCCACTGCTGGCTGCTTAGCCCCTGAGTCCTGTGAGTCATAGGTAATAAGTGATATTTGGCCCTTTATGTCCATCAATAAGAGATAAATACTTATCTCTTAAGGGTCAAATGAAGAGGAAATGAATTAACACACACTAAATTTCTTTTTTTATTGTTTTTATTGAGCTATACATTTTTCTCTGCTCCCCTCCCTTCCTCCCCTTCTCCTACCCTCTCCCATGGTCTCTGGTCCCTATGTTCCCAATTTACACAGGAGATCTTATCTTTTTCTACTTCCCATGTAGATTAGATCCATGTATGTCTC